>RPOG01001568.1:80891-140767 GCA_008086565.1 Thalassoma bifasciatum
GATTTCCCACAACTTCCTTCTTTTCTTGTCTTTTGGGAAGCTGTGCAGACTAACATCAGTCTCCTTGTTTCCTTTGGACTGAAAAGTTCACCCAAAAGCAGCCACATGTGGCATTATTATGTTTTTTTCCCTCCTCAAACCTCGTGACTTACGGCGACTAGTAGTGAGGAAACGGCCAAATCCAGATGCTCGGCACCAAGCAACCAATCTACGTCATCAACCCAGAATGCATTGCTGCAGTAAAACAATGGCTGCGCCCGAAGGATAGAAACTGTGTTTTAAACTGTATTTTATTTAAAGAAAAACCAATTTGTTATGTCTTTAACAACAAATTCTAGTTTGAGACAAACATTTAAGCAGATTCATGCCTGTTAGTCCTTACAGTCGGGTTCACTTTAAGTCCTGATCTGTTTGACTGTTATTATATGTTTATTCAAAATAAATGGTGAACAAAACTATAAAGATCTTGATAAAAAAAAAGGTTAAAAAAAGATGATTTTTATTCATTCTAAAATCTAAAAGTGAGGGGTAAAAATGAACAATGGCAAGATTTAAGGACCCTGTCAGTCAAAATGTTAGATGACTAAAAAGTCTTGGGTACACACACACACACAAACGTGCACACAGCAGCAGTTAGAGATTGTAATGCAGGTCATAAACATGGAGGATGCTTTTACAGCCTGCACACACACACACACACACACACACACACACACACACACACACACACACGCAGATACTGCAGGGGCATAAATCAGTCGTTGCATCCTGAAGAAGATTTCAGTCCAGCAGAAGAAGGTTTCTCTCGTCTGTGTGATATCGAGCTGCAGTGTGTGTGCGTTTCTTCTGTGTATCTTTATTAACAGCTTGGTTTAGTTGTTGCATCTCAGTCTTTTTTTAGCTTCTTTTCACAGGAAACTCACAGCCACAGTCTCACACTTTGTCTCTGCTTCAGCTCAGAATTATCTTCACATAAGTTTGTTTCTGTGTCGAACGCTAAAGCCTGAAATCTACTTTCATTACCATCAACAACTCATTAGGTGCTGATATTTCAGAGATGTTGTTTGCAGCAGAAACATGAACCATGTCCACACAAAGCGGGGGATTTGGTAAACCGCATATATTTTTCTACGTTTAGGCACTCATTATCAGTCCTATTTCCAATATGGCCAATAAATAACCATTATTACTACAATTAATGACATGTGCAGAAATCTAGGCTCCAGTGACTTTCATATTTATTTACTTTTAACTCGATCAAAATCTGTAAAGCTACTTCACGTGCACAGAAAATTCGCTGGAGGTACCAACAAGAGGATAATTGGGGATAACAAGAGGAATCAATAATGATTCTGGTATCGATAAAATCTCATCACTACTCATCCCTACGAGGATGTGAGAAACATTTCTCTAATTTTCTCTAATTTTTTAAGTTTCACCATCTCTTATATGCAATGAATTCTGAGCAGTTTTTGTGGAGACCTCAGTTATGGCCCTTTTCCACTGACTCGTCTCAGCCCTACTCTACTCGCCTCTACTCGGTTTGTGTTGCGTTTCCATTAGCGCGGTACTACGCTGCAGACGCCAGTTTTTAGTACCTGCTCTACCCTGGTTCTAAGAGAGTAAAGCTGATACTAAAAGGTGACGTGGACGGACTGCCGGTCACTCATTGGTCAGAGAATGTCGTCTCTGCAGCTTCTGACTCTGAACAAATCACTTACAAGAGGCAAAGGAATAAGTCAGCGACGGGTAAAATTACTGTAAATTTGGACTGCCCACAGAACCAGACTGAATGAAGACAAAATACAGCCCTAAAATGCTCCTTCATGATTCCTAAAGAAGTTAAAAGTCCTTTTTAAACCAAAAAGAAGTTAACAGCAAAGATAGTTGGCTTTAAAGAGTCTTTTAAATTAAATCAAAGTTGGTCGGTGCAGGAGCGATCTGTCTGCCGCGAGAGTCTTTAAGCACCAATCAGTCCATTAATCCACAGGGAACCAAAAAGGAAAACCAGTTCAAAGAAGAATGATTGATCAACAACATTAGAGACGATATGGTCCGGGTAAAATCAAAAATTAAAGTGATCTCACTGGATCCAGGGAAGAGTTGATGTCAGGAAGCAGCTCCTTCGTTTTCCTCCGCGTGCAGCAGCACGAGGCTGTTGTTTACCTCCGTTGTCATGACGACCCACATTGTCGGCGACATAATGAAATTACTTTAGAAAAATTTCGAAAAAAAAAAGGAAATTTCTGGTGCCACCGTGTATACAATCATGTTTTACTACAAACACACCGCAATATCTACTTGTACGTGCGTGAAGACGCGTCGTGAAATCGCGTCGACACAATATTCTACCACGCCCACCGTGAGTCTGTAGTCGGGCTAGAGGAAAAGGAAACCAAACCCAGTAGAGACGAGTAGAGTAGAGCTGGAATTGTATAGTGGAAAAGCGCCAACAGTATCCAGGTTTGGACATTAGAAATCACGACAGAAAAAGTCAGACTGATTCTTGATGAGGATTCTTCTTGATTTCAGCGTGTTTCCAATTAACTGAAAATTCTTCTTTGGAGCTTAAACCCTCGTGGTAAACAAAGGCTGTTAGTAATATCATGCAAACATGAAGCCAGCTCTCGTCTTTAAATCGGATTAACCTTTCAAGGTGACACATTCCAGTCGTCTTTCCTCCGTCCTGTTGTGCTTCAGTGGATGGAAACAAACAAAAGTGAGAATCATTCGCTTCATTTAACATCTCAGCTTAATGAAACTGGCAGTTTCCCTTTTCTGTTCCAAACTGCGTGACAATAAAACACTCTCCACGGTTATTTTTGGTCCCATTAATCCCATTTTTACCAATGAGCCGCTCACTGACAGAACAGGATCAGGGGTTCAGAGTCGTAGGTAGACGAGCAGGAAACGCTCACTGAATTTCAAACACTGTAAATTAAAAGTCTGTGAATAATTTCTATTAAAAGCTTCACCAGTCCCAGCGTCAAGTATTCAACACGCTCTGGTTTCCTCCGGCAGAGAGTGAAGCGTTGAATATTCGTGTTCTTTTGTCGGGAACATTCACATCACTGCTGACAGACCATTTGGCTGTGACAGCGTCACCGACGACTTTTCTCTGCTCACAATCAGAATTCTTCACTGGGTACACGAGCGGTACCGTGTTCAGGGATTTCTGCCAACGCTTTTTCTTATTCCCTGTTACATCCTAAAAGTATTCAGCCTCAACTGTTGAAGCAAAAATAAAAACCTCTGTGAAAAGTGTCACATTGAGCTTCTTCTTACAAACTCACCTGAAAATAAACCATCTGCTGTTTACGCTGACGACACTACAAAAGTATTTATCCTCTCAGCCGTCTTTGTTTTTCTTTCTTGAGTTTTGAAGATTTTTCTAGACATCCAATTTACAGTAAAATGAAATAAAATATAAGGGTCAATGACGTGACGTCCCCTTTTTTTGTGTCTGAGTGCAATATTTCCTTCCATCATGAATTGAGTATTTCATCACATGTATTTCTTTATTCTATGAAACCTGTGTTATTTGAACACATCTTTAAACTATTAAAATATAACATGTTCTTTTGTGTTTTGGTTCCTCAAACCCCCAAAATGTCAGGTGGTGCAACCGTCCTGACAAGTATCCACAGTAATTAAACTCTAAAAATTGAATGTCAGTTATTGTAAATGGAAATTAAAAANAGGCTGTTGTTTACCTCCGTTGTCATGACGACCCACATTGAGCCGCTGTATTACTTTAATGAAATCTTTTTAAAGCTTTTTTTTTTCCTTTAAAGACCACGGTGGCACATATGTTAGTACAAAATGATGTTTGTGTGGCGTTATAGATGAACATGCACGCACTTCTGCGCAGCACTTTAGCGCAGCTGTGTTATAAGATCCACGCCCACCGTGAGTCTGTAGTCGGGCTAGAGGAAAAGAACCAAACCCAGTAGAGACGAGTAGAGCAGAGCTAGAATTGTGAAAAGTGTCCAATCCAACTATCCAAGTATATTTATCAAGCTCTTTAAAGCAGCCAAAGTTGAACAAAGTGCAAAGAAATTACACGACAGCTCACATGAGATAAAACTACTTTTCCCGCTCCATGCAAAAATACATAATCAATTTAAAAGGTATGAAACATGAGTTAAATGAAAATTAAAAAGGCATGTAAAAGCAATCAAATAGTTCGATTAAATAAAATAGACATAGAAAATTGACTACTGTCATGGGTAATCTTTTTGTAGATGGAAAAAGGAAGAAATGAAAACAACTAGACCCTAGTTCTTGCAGTTAAATGCACCAAAATTGTACCTGAGGTTTAGGAAAATGTGCAGGTGAATTGTGGGTAATGTTCCAAAAGTGTTTGTTAGAAATGCAACATTTCTTGTTCTTCTTTCTTTCCCTCCAGCGGTGAACCCTACGAGCCTCCTCTTAGATTTTACTTCTTGGCCTCTAGTGAGTAAAAAGCATCTTGTGGTTTAGTAATTTATCAAATTTCCACTTCATACTGGAGGCCCCTGAACACAACACGGGGAGACTTTTCTCAGAAGTGACGTTTTTTACGCCACAGAAATCAGAAGCTGCTGGAAAAATGTTGTTAAAGTCCAGAAAATGATTTGAGATTCTGTTTCTTTTCATATTTCATTTTCTGAAAAACTACACTCAGATTTTTCTCTGCTCTCTCTCTCTCCTCACGTCACCCTTCTGTTAATCTGTCTGGAAAGGTTTTGCTTACAGCTATTTATCATGTGAATGTGTGTGTGTGCGGGGGGGAGGACGAGGTTACAAAAAGGATTTTAACGAATAATGAATGAAGTAAAAAAAAAAAAGAAAAAGAATCCGTCCAGTCTGAGTGACTCAACAATGAGCCGCTCAAAGAAAAAATACACGAGAAAAAGGAAAGAAACATGGAGGCTAAGTGGAGCAGCGGGAGAGAGAAAAGAGAGAGAGAGAGAGGGGGGAGAACAGGGGCCGGAGGAGAATACAGAGCGAGGGATCAAAGAGAGAGAGAGAGAGAAAGCTGAGCAGCAACAAGAGTCCACTGGAATTTACACAAAAACATTTTTCACTGGAGACGCAGAGTTCACTCTCTGTGGCCTCGACAAAACAATCACTGAGTCATTCAGGAGGTTTTAGTTTCACTTTTCTGCCTCAAACATCAACTGGAAGACTTTTATTTCATCTTTATATCAATTATTTCTGCTTCTAAGGGTTTTTATTTTTGGATAAACGACACATTTATACAAATAATGACATGAGAATGAATGTTAACTCTGAAAGTGTGTGATGATTTTATTGTCTGATCCTTTCTGGGTCTGATTTTAAAAGTTATTGAGTTGAGATAAATACTATTTTGTCTCATAAGTTTAAAGTTTTTGAGGTGCCAGTTTCACCTGAAGGTCTATGCTGAAAAAACTGAAATCTAAGCAACTCATTACATCTTATTTTTTAGTAAAATTTGTCTTATTATTGTTGATATGAGCTACATTCTACTGATAAGTCCAGGAAAATGACTTATTTCAAGTTATTTAAAGACAAAAATGAGGTCTGAAGTGCTTGTAACAAGTAATAAAAAGAATCTGCCAATCAGCTTTGAGGGAAAATCTTCAACTGTTTGTTTGATAACTTCTGTGTTTGTGTTGGGATTTAACATGGGATATAGTCAGTTTGTTGCAAAAATATTGTCCAACGGTGGCAAAGAAGAGTGAGGAAGTGGTAAAAATGACGAAAAATGTCAAGAAAGTTGGGAATAAACAAGAAAAATGGGAGTGAACCTGGAAAATGGTGAGAAGGTATCAAAAAAAAAGGTCCATAAGTGTAAGAAAAGAAGTAAAAAGTGTCTAAAATGGAAAAAGCAACAAAAATTGACAATGAAACTTTGAGAGGACATTTTTTTAAAAACTCAGGGAGTAAAAAAAAATGGGGAAAAAAGTGACAAGAAGTAGTAAAAAGTGGTAAAAATAGCCAATGTCAAAAAGAATGGCAAGGAAGTTGGGATTAAACTTGAAAAATAGTCAGTTTGTTGCAAAAAAATGGTCATAAGTGTCTTTAATGGGCAGAAACAACAAAAATTGGCAAGAAACTTTGGAGTGAACCTGGAAAATAGTGAGACAGTGTCAAAAAGTGATTTAATGGTGGAAAAATAAGAGTAAAATTATCGAAAATGGGCAAAAAAAATAACAAAAGTTGGCAAGAAATTGGAGGTGAACACAGAAAATAGTGAGGAATTATTAAAAAGTGGGTGAAAAGTGGTAAAAAAAAGAGTGAAATGTATCAAAAATGGGCAAAAATTAAAAAATATGTTGGCCATTAAATTGAGGGAGTGAACCTGGAAAATAGTGAGAAGCATCGAAAAATGGCTAAAAAAAGTGTCAAAAATGGAAAAATACAACAAAAGTTGGCAATAAAATTGAGAGGAAACCCAGAGAATAGTAAAAAAAAACATCAAAAAGTGGCAAAAAAAGAATGAAAAGTAACATTAAAAGGCAAAAAAAAAACAAAAGTTGGCAATATAATTGGGAGTGAACTTGGAAAATAGTGAGAAAGTATCAAAAAATGTTCAAAAAGTGTGAAAAAAGAAAGTAAACGTGTTTAAATGTGTAAAAATCAGTCCCAGCTGTAGTGGTAGTGGGTTGTTGTTGTTGTGCTGTAATTAATGAAACTGTTCATGTTCTACTATGAGTTTGATGGGAACCTGGAAATAATTGCACAGAAAATCACTGTTGCAATATAGGAAATAATGATCGCAGTTGGATTATTTTTGCAGATGGTTCAGCCCTGGTGTGTGTGTGTGTGGATGTGTGTTACATGATGAAGAGCGTTGTGTGTGTGTCTCTTTTCTCTGAAATATTTTCTCCCACACTGACGAGCAGAAAAATCTCCTGACAGCTTTCTCTGCCTCCGCTTCACATCTAATCTGACGCTGCATTTGAGGCAAAGCAGGACAAACACTAACAGGTTTCTGCTGGGCCACGTCCCCCCGAGCGGCTCTCACCTGCTGAACACACACACACACACACACACACACACACACACACACACACACACACACACACACTCACACAAAAAATCTCAAAATCACAAAACACTTATGGACTTCGTTCAGCTCTGTATCTCTGTCACCACTTTCTTTCTCTTTATAAAAACAATAATCTACATTATCTATCTGCTGTGTGTGTGTGTGTGTGTGTGTGTGTGTGTGTGTGTGTGTGTAATGTGAGTCTTAAAAGGCTGCATTTATTCCAGCCCAGCCCTGAAGACGGAAACACACACACACACACACCCAGTATCCATCTGCTTCAAATTACACACACTTGAAAGCAGCGTTACACCTGCTTAGAGGTATTGCTCTCTCACACACACACACACACACACACACACACTCACACACACACACATCTGTCTGTGTAAGAGAGATACGGGTTTGCTTATACTTATAATAATTCAACAATTTCAACACTGAGCCGACAAACAGAGTCAGACTCTCTCAAGCGTAAACAAACAATCACATCCATGAATTACAGGTTTTATGGTGATATCACACACACACACACACACACACACACACACACACACACACACCAGGGTTTAAAGAAGCTTTATGAGCCTCTTTATCCATGTTTTGTCTCTACTGACCTCAGAAACCCCTTTTTTTCAGGTGTTGATTTCTGTCATATCACACCTTAGGCCATCATGAAGAATCATATTATATCTTGTTATGACATTTATTTATATTTATTTATTTGTCACATCACATCTTAACTAACAAGTATCATAACTTGTCATAACATAAAGTACTATATCGATATATATCATATATATGAAATCATCCACTCACTTAATTTCAGGAAAATCATTGCTTGATTTTCAAGACGTTGCAGCAAGAACGACATAGAAATTATTACTTTTTTAAAATAATAAGTGTTTTCTGCATGAAATTATGACAGAGTATTAGTGCCACATTTAGAATTATTATTTTTTTGCTTCATATTTTACTACGAGAGTGAATTATTTTACTATGAATATAAAGTCAAAATTACTTATTTTACATCAAGAATAGAATCGAAATGAATTATTTTGCTACGCGATTAAAGTTGAAATTAATTATTTTACTTTTTTATTATTATCTAGGATTATTTTAATAATTAATTTCGACTTCAATCTCGTGGTAAAATATGAGGCAAAAAAAAAAAAATCAATTCTTAATGTGGCCCTAATACACCGTCTTATGAAATAAATGCATATTTACTAAAAAAAACTTTAATAAAATAGATAAAAAAGATAAAATAGTTTGCAAAACTGCCCAGTGTGTCAAATGTGATACAAGAATTATATCATGATTTTTTTGTCATTGCTCTAACTTCTTATTTTACTACAATTATATACTTGTATACTTGCTTTTTGAAGTTATGTGAATTTATATTTGTAAAATTTGCACTATATTTTTGTACTGAGCATACACACTTATAATTGTGTTCAAAAAAGAATAAAATGAAAAATTTGATCAAAAAAAAAAAAGAATTATATCATGAATGAAATGATAAAGCAATATTCTTTATTGTGGATTCTGTTAAAAGGGTGAATAAACATCTAAGTTACAAAAAAAATTGGATTTTTTTTTATAGGTCGAGCTTTATGGGGTTAATTTCTAAGTATTTTACAATCACACATTTGTTCATTTGAATGTTAGAAAGCAGATTCTTGATGAGTGAATGAAGATCTATAAGAATGGTAAACCATGAGACAATGTGGCAGCACATCACACACACACACACACACACACACACACACACACACACACACACACACACACACACACACACACACACACACTCAGAGTAATGTAGTCCATTAAAAATGCATGGAGCGTAGTAAACCCCACCCCCAAACACACATGTTCACATTCACAGTTGCACAGAAACACAGGTGTGCCGGGGCTGGTGGTGGGGGGGGTTGGTGGGGGGTGGGGTCCGCTCACATCCCTGATCTACCAGCTGTCAGACTCCAACGCCGGCCCCAGCCCCGTTACCGCGGTAACCACATAAATAATGGAGTCTGCAGAGCATGCTGGGAGCCAGAATCCCATTACAGTGGAACTTACATAATGTGAAAAACGCTCTGGTTTCCCTCAGAGAGAAAACACAACAGGGACACGTCTTTAACCCGACACATGATCTAATAAAGAAGAAGAAGAGAATTACTCTGAAAAAAGTCCAGAAATAAACGCCCGACCTTCGGCTTTAAAGGGAAAAACATCCTGGTATAATTCGATCATCGCATTCATGAGACATGTCAGAGTGTAATCTGATGATTGGGATGATTTATGCAAAACCACGAAATGATCCTTTAATTTAGTGATTATGCAAATATGAGGAGTAGAAGTTGATCTAATGTAGCAGCGAAGAACCAAGAAACAAACATAGATGTCTGCACGCAGCGCTCCAACAAAAGGCCGGGACGATAACTGTCACTGCAATAAACTTAACAGAGCTGCTGACCTTTTACTTTCCAGTCAGCGGAGAAAAAACAGAGAAAAAACAGAGAAAAAACAGAGAAAAAGAGCAGAAACATCCAGAAATGTTGCTGCTTCTGGACTCGTGTGTGTAATTAAAGCTGCAGCAAAAAGAATCAAAGCGTTAAGTCTCATTTCTGAAGGTGTTGTTCATCATTTCTGGGGTTTGGACAAATTATCTCCAACCTGAGTCACAGTGAGTCACAGTGAGTCACAGACGCCACAGACGCCACAGACGCCACAGTGCCCCTGAGCAAGGCACAGCTCCAGAAACACTCAGGTCCTCGTCTGTTAAAGCAGCTCAGACTGTTTCACGTCAGCAGGTCTCACCTGTTAGTGTCGAGTCCGAGTCGCTCCTTTCACAGACGACAGAGAAACGGATTCACCTGCAAACAGGAAACAGAAAAAACCATCAGGAATCATTTCAGGTTTTTCTAGGGCGGAACCATTTACAAAAATATTCTAATAGCGATTTTTTGTGCAATTATTTCCAGGTTCCCATCAAACTCATTGTAGAACATGAACAGTTTCATTAATTACAGCACAACAACAACAACCCACTACCACTACAACTGGGACTGATTTTTACACATTTAACCACTTTTACCTTCTTTTTTTATCACTTTTGGAACATTTTTTATACTTTCTCATTATTTTCCAGGTTCACTCCCAATTTTCTTGCCAATTTTGCCAACTCATCTGTTTCATAATACCTACTGTTTTTAACTGCTCCCTATTGTCCCGTATTCTATTGCTTTTATGTTGTTGTTTTTAACTTTATTTTGTTTTTATGTGTTTTTTTTTTACCCTTTGTAAGGCGACCTTGGGTGTCGTGAAAGGCGCCGTGAAATAAAATGTGTTATTATTGTTATTATTTTGGACCATTTTTTGCTACAAACTGACTATTTTCCAAGTGTGATTGCAGCTTTCTTGACTGACTTCACTGTTTTTTGTCACTTTTTTCACCATTTTTGCTACTTTCTGTATTTTTTGAAGTTTCCTCCAAAACTTTTTTACCAATTTTTTTTGTTTTTTTTGTCCATTTTAGTCACTTTTCACCTCTGTTTTGCTACTTTTAGGCCATTTTTTTTAAACTGTCTCACTATTTTACCGATTCACTCCCAATTTTCTTGACAATTTTTGCCCATTTTTGACACTTCTATACTACTTTTTGCAACAAACGGACTTTTTCCAAGTTAATCCCCAACTATTTTACCATTTTGGTCACATTTTTTACCATTTTTGCGACTTCCAAGTTTTTTTTTTTGACGTTTCCTCCAAACTTTCTTGCGAATTTTTGCTGCTTTTTGAGCAGTTTTTACCGCCTCAAACTAAATTTTATTGCTCCTCTTTGCTGTTTTTGCCTCTTTTCTCCACTTGTATAGTTTCTTTTGTAAAGGTAGTTTTTAACAGTTTGTCTCTTTGGTTGAGCAGGTTGCTTTTGCCCATTTTTACCACTTTTCACCATTTATTTTGTAACAAACTGATTATTGCCCAAGTTTAATCACAACTCTCTTGCCATTTTTGCTGACTTTGGCCATTTTTACTTTCATTCACTGTTTTTCATCACTTGTACACCATTTTTGCTACTTTCTTGATTTTTTAAAGTTTCCTCAAAAATATTCTTGCTAATATTTTGCGACTTGTTGGCCACATCGGTCACGTTTCACTGTTTTTTTTGCCACTTTTGGAGCTTTTTTTGTAATAAACTGACTATTTTTTAAGTCTAATCCCATTTTTTTGCTAATTCTTGTTGCTTTTTTGGCCACTTTTGGACCATTTTTGCAACTTTGAGTATTTCCAGGTTGAATCCCAATTGAATTGCCAATTTTTGTTGCTTTTTTTTGGCATATTTTTCTACCAAAAAATAAGTTCTATTTTCTACCAAAATAAGTTTTATTGCTCCTCTTTGCTGTTTTTGCCTCTTTTTCCACTTGTATAGTTTCTTTTGTAAAGGTAAATTGAATTTACCTAAATTGAAATTGATTTCTTAAACTCTGGAAGTTTTTGACTTTTTGTCTCAGAATTTCGTCTTAATTTCTCAAAATTTCCACTTTTATCTCAAAGTTGGAAACAATTCTTACCTTCAGTTTCTATTTTCATCCTCACATTAGAGTAAAAGCTTTAGATTTTTGAATGGTTTGATGTAATTTTCTGTCAAGTTTGTAAATGTTACTGTACATTGTGAAAATTTCACTAAAGTTTGATTTAAAGAAAAACTGAGTCGTCTCAGGCCTCAAAGGACCTGGACTCTGTTTCTAAATCCTTCTGAGGATCTTTTTCCCTAAACTGGGACTGAAAGAGTTAAAACTGGAGCCAAATGAGCAGATAGTGTTTCAGTGAGGATGGAAAAGTGAATTTCTCTTTCCTTGTTTTCTCAGCAGATGGGAGCATTAATCAACAAACAAACAAACAAATAAACAAACAGACAGAGAGACAGACAGTCTGTCGACCAATGAGTGAAGAGGAAGCTGTTTGTCGACACCAAACAAAGAGAGAAGAAGAAGAAACACACGGAGGAGGGCTGGAGGAGAGAGTGACGGCCAAGCAGCTGTCCACACACTCACGATTTACTGTGAGAAAACACACACACACACACACACACACACACACACACAGAGGCTGTAAGGTCAGGCTCATGTAACTCCACATTATGGCTCATTAACGGTTTCATTAAGTGTAATAAATGCGAATGCAACAAGCAGCTCGCTCCGTGTGTGTGTGTGTGTGTGTGTGTGTGTGTGTGAAAAGAGTGAATCCAACAGAAGGTTATGCAAATGAGCTTATGGCGCATTAAGGTGTTGCTAAAGTGTCTTTACCTCAGACTGAAGCCTCAGGCTGCAGCTGTTTCACAGACTGAAGTGACACTTTACACAGATTTAGATTCAGCTAATCAGAGAGACACTCGCTAAGCTGCAGGTACAGGTGAGCTCCAGGTCACACACACACACACACACACACACACACACACACACACACACACANGTATGAGTCACTACAGACACTTGAGAGATACTTGCCAATAATTTCACACAGAAAAAATAACAGGAACATATAAATATATTTTCATATATTTGGTTGCACCACCTGACATTTTTGGGTGCTCAAATTAAAAATACTAAAAAATAATGAACCTAAAAACTTTGAAATGTTGGTCAACTACTGAAATCTGTTAGAAAACATAATTCTTCTCTCAGAAATATGTTTTTATCCATTTTCAAAGAACTTTTTAAAAATACGTTTTTAGACCCTCTTTTTGTCAATGACCCTTATATTTGGAGAAAGTCTGAAGATAGTTTGAGTTCTTGGAAGGAAAATAAAGATATTTCTCTTTCTAGTGATTGTTTTAGTTTCAGTTTTTTGGGAAGCACTGCTGGAAAAAAGGGATTTTTATTCTTTTATGTCAGACTGTAACAAAGTCCGACCCTCGTTCTGTTTTTCCCCCGTGACGTAACTCTGAGGGAGCGACCGAGTGCACGCAGAGGTCAACCCACCACCGCCGCCGCCACCGCCGCGCTCCACTGCTCTTGTTTAAAATCTGGAGTGTGTTGGCGAGGGCAGGGCGGCGTTTGTTCTCTCTCTTTCAGAACGGAGGTGAGAACACGGCTCCGAACATCTCCCCCGAGGAAAAGGGCGAGATGAGAGAGAAACGGAGAGGATGAGCGATGGATCTTTGGGATAAAACTGAGGGCGAAGGAAAGACGAGGAGAAAAACACCTGAATATATTTCAAACCAGAGAGAGAGATTTCAGTTTCTGTCTGTTTGTTTATTCTGGAAACTTTTCACCTCTGTTACTAAAGTTTGATGTGTTGAAAAAGTTGTTTTATATAATTTTTATCTGCGGCGTTCACCGTCTGTTGCTGGACTCAGATTTCACTCCCACATGAAGAAGTTACAGTTTTAATCTCAGTGATTCACACTTCAGTTTCTCACAGACGCCTGAACTGAAATAAAGTGACGGCTCCTGCTAATCCAACATTTCTGCTCCTGTTAGAGACTCGTGACCCCTGATTTATGAGTTTAGAGACAAAGTGTTATCTCTGAATCTGATCCTGCTTCTGTAGAAAAGCCAAACACAAACACAAAATAAGGCTGGGCAATTAATCGTAAATCAGATTAAATCACAAACGGCACAATATTTCTTTAAATGTGTCAAAATACTCGACACCTTTTTTTGCAGATGTTTAATTCTTGGTGTGACTCTGCACCGCTCAACCAAAGAGACAAACTGTTGACAACTAGTTTTGCATGAGAAAGTATCAAAGTGGTGCAAAACAACAAAGAGTACCAATTAAAAGGGGGAAAAAATAGTCTAAGGTAGCAAAAATTGCCAAAAAGTGACAAAAACAGGAAAAATAAAGTTGTGAGAAAACTTGGAAAATACTTAGAAGGTAAGAAAAATTGTCTGAAAAAGTGACGGAGACAATGAAAAGAAACTAAAATGGCCAAATGCAAAATAACTACAGCAACAGTCCAAAGGTAATGGATGGCAAGAAAGTTGGGATTAAACTCGAAAATAGTCAGTTTGTTGCAATAAATGGTCTAAAAGTGTCAAAATGGGCAAAAACAAGAGAAATTGGGAGTGAACTTGGAAAATAGTGAGAAAGTTTTAAAAAATGGCCTAAAAGTAGCAAAACAGAGGTGAAAAGTGACTAAAATGGACAAAAAAAAAATGGCAAAAAAATTTGGGAGGAAACTTAAAAATATACAGAAAGTAGCAAAAATGGTGAAAAAAGTGACAAAAAACAGTGAATGATGGTAACAATGGGCAAAGTCAACAAAAATGGCAAGAAAATTGAGATTAAAATAGGAAAATAAAATGGTGAAAAGTGGTAAAAATGGGCAAAAAAGACCTGCTCAACCAAAGAGACAAACTGTTAAAAACTACCTTCACAAAAGAAACTATACAAGTGGAGAAAAGAGGCAAAAACAGCAAAGAGGAGAAATAAAAGGTAGTTTGAGGTGGTAAAAATGCCAAAAAGTGACAAAAACAGGAAAAATAAAGTTGTGAGAAAACTTGGAAAATACTTAGAAGGTATCAAAAGTTGTCTGAAGAAGTGATGGAGACAACTAAAAGAAACTAAAATGGCCAAATGCAACATAACAACAGCAAAATAGTCCAAAGGTAGCAAAAAAATTGTCCAAAAGTGGCAAAAAAAGAAGTGGAAAGTGACTTTCCTTTAGTTATCAGGCTCCTCTTCTCTGGAACAACCTACCAGTCGAGGTCCGGGGGGCGGACACCCTCTGGATTTTTAGTAGCAGACTTAAAACTTTCCTTTTTGATAAAGTTTATAGTTAGAGCTGGATCAGGCCTGAACCAGCTCTTAGTTATGCTGCTATAGGTCGAGACCAGGGGTTCCCAAAGTGATGATTTCAGTTTAGAGGGAATATCCACAGCTAAGGTACTAACACCGTTTGGCTCAACATACCTGTGTGAAAAGACTTTCTCAGCCCTGACATTTATTAAAAATAAATATATGGGTCAATGACAAAAAGAGGGTCTAAAAAGTATTTTTTAAAAGTTCTTTGAAAATGGATAAAAACATATTTCTGAGAGAAGAATTGTGTTTTCTAACAGATTTCAGTAGTTGACCAACATTTCAAAGTTTTTAGGTTCATTATTTTTTAGTATTTTTAATTTGAGCACCCAAAAATGTCAGGTGGTGCAACCAAATATATGAAAATATATTTATATGTTCCTGTTATTTTTTCTGTGTGAAATTATTGGCAAGTATCTCTCAAGTGTCTGTAGTGACTCATACATTTTCATTTTGTGTGTTTCATTTCTTTTATTTGTGAATAAGATAAATAATTTGATGTTAAAATAACATTTCACATTATTANCCACCTGACATGGAAATTGTTCCAGTCACCAATGAAGTGAAAAAACCTTTTTTATCAGTATTTCAGAGAAATCTACAAACTTTTCCACTTGGTCACAAATGTCATTTGGGCTCCTCTGGCTGATGCAGTTTCCTGTTTCCTGTTTTATTCTCTTCACTTTAAAATAAAAGTCTAATGTTACGGTTGCACCACCCTGACATTTGACAAGGTGAAAATTACGGGACAAAAGTTTTTTTTAATTTCTCAACAGCTTTAAAATCCTTTTTATTTGCAAAGAATGTTTTATTTAAAAAGGTTAAAGCATAAAATAATGCCACTGTATTTTTAATTTCCATTTACAATAACTGACATTCAATTTTTAGAGTTTAATTACTGTGGATACTTGTCAGGACGGTTGCACCACCTGACATTTTGGGGGTTTGAGGAACCAAAACACAAAAAAACATGTTATATTTTAATAGTTTAAAGATGTGTTCAAATAACACAGGTTTCATAGAATAAAGAAATACATGTGATGAAATAGGGACGTCACGTCATTGACCCATATAGGTCAGAGTTAGTCGGGATATAAAGGGTTAAACCTTCAGCTTTAAACAGAGACGTCGTCCTGCAGAAACAGCAGGGATAAAAACACAACTTGTCGCTGGAAGGAAGCGCAAAAGAGAGACATCCTGAGTCTGACAGAGAGAGAAATGAAGGATATTTATAGATAACAGAGTTAACGTTGCTTCACTGGTTACGTCAGACAGACCGGAGGAGAGAGAGAGGGATGAAGAGGTGAGGAAGGGAGGAGGAAAGAGAGAGAAACTCACTGACCCTGAGGAAGAGATACAGAGAGAGAGAAGGAGGATACATGTGCGTTTTTCTCCCTGTGAATCCTGGGAAGTGTTAGTCACCGTCAGCGCGCTGAAATCTGCAGAAATGATTTCATGATGTTGGCGTTTGAGGATCTGATGACGGCAGGTCGGAGCGAGAAACAGAGCGAAATGATGCTGCAGAGACCGACACAAACACACAATCAATTCAGGATCCTCACACACTCACCATCGCCCCTGTGTGTGTGTGTGTGTGTGTGTGTTTGTGTGTGTGTTGATAGAGGTTTACACACACACACTCCTCTTTATCTCCCCGCAGACGCTCAATCTCCAACTAAAACACGATGTAGTCATCAACACACTCGCTATCGCTCTTTGGGTGCAAGTCTGCAGGGTGTGAGCACAAAACCTCAGCGCTGAGGTATTTAGCCGCACACACACACACACACACACACACACACACACACACACACACACACACAGAGTTATCAGAATGGACTGCATGTCTGAGGTGTGACACACCGAGCAGATCTATTTTTACTTTATTTGATTCATTTCTCCCTCTCGGTCTCACACACACTCACTTAAACACAGGACTTGAAGGTGTGTGTGTGTGTGTGCGAGTGTGTGTGTGTGACTAAAAGGTGTGGTTGGTCCAAATGAGTGGGTGGTTCCTCCACCATATGTCTCCTTGAAACACACACACACACTCACAAACGTCCTCAGGTTTTAAGGAGCAGCTCCGGCCTCGTTCTCCTTTATGTTTGTGTTTTTCTTAAAACGTGGTTGTTCTCGTTTGGTCGATGAACCAATCAGAGGTTGAAGCTTCAGTCAGTGAAACATGTTTATGATATTTATGTTGCTTTAAGCTGAAATGACGATCATATGTCGTGTCAAAAAGCCAGATCCATCTCACTCTGTTGCCTCTCAGCTCGGGTGGATTTGGATCTGTCTGCATCAAACTCGTAAGATTTCTATGTCTGCACCATAAACTGTATAATGAGAGGACGTAACAATGTTCAGCTCTAACTGGAGCCTCCAGCAGATGCTCCGCCCCCTGGTGTCTGGCTGCAGTATAGGTCATAAGCCCCGCCCCCTGGTGTCTGGCTGCAGTATAGGTCATAAGCCCCGCCCCCTGGTGTCTGGCTGCAGTATAGGTCATAAGCCCCGCCTCCCCATGTATTCCAGATATGAGCCGGGAAAACTTTAAAAAATTACGATACCTGGTAGAAACGTTTCTCTCATCCTTACTCTAAGGTAGTATGATGATGTTATTTGACTGAATTGTGTTCAAGTCTTTATTTTTCTGAGAAGTCAGTTTCTCATTAGTTATTGGACGTTAAAAACCGCGTTATAAGTTTCATTTTACGATAGTTGACAGCTGCTGTTCATGAGTGGTTTTTATCGGGGATATAAAGCCCCGTTTCCACCAAGCGGATCGGTACGGATCGGTACCGTTTGGTACGGGTCAGATCAGTAAAGCCTGATCCTGTGCGCGTTTCCACAGCCAACCGTTCCCTGCTTGATGGGCCGGATGTCGAGAGTCGCTTCAGCTACGTAACGCGTGACGTCACTGCAGCGCTCTGAGCGCTACACAGTGTACTCCGCGAATAAATGCAACAAAGAAGAAATTAGCGGCATTGTAAACAAAGAGAAAGATGGAGGACATCCAGCAACTCTTCTACTTTGTGATCAGCTGTGGCTCTTTATTCCATAACAGTGAAGCTTTGTTTCAGGAAAGGCTGCGTGCGGGGTTGTGTGTCGTTCTTTATTACCGCTGTCGCACGGGAAGTTACCGATCTTTCAACCAATCAACTACTGCAGTGATTATAGCCCCACCCCTGGGGCCGGTTTGGAGCGGCTTGGCTCCCCAACGGAAGGGTACTGAAAAGTGGAGCAGTACGGGTTTATTAGGGGACTTGTCCTTGTTTAAGGGTGAATTCCAATTCCTGTCGTAACCCTCAATCTCAAAATGCGTGCTCCAGCGAAGTGTCAGTGCTGTCCTGATTCTCAGAGTGTTAAGGTTTAGGGTTAAGTTTGAGGCTGTATCTCCCTCAATACTGAGATTCTCCTACACCACCCTTGGGACTAAGGGACACCCAGAATGCATTGCTTATTTTCGGTAAATAAACATGGCGTCCAAAGCGGCAGAGAAGGCGAGCTACAAACATAGTATTTTCTTTGTTAATGGAGATATAAATATTAGGAAAACCATTGTATTATCTTAGTTTAGACCCATTTTATGAATTATTTACCTCATTGTTGCAGAACATTTATTTTTATTTTACGATCTTTTGTCAATAGCGTCCGGTGCGGACAAGCCATGTTGCTATTGTTTAAGTTAGTAAACGTTACAAAATGGTCATTTTTCTCCGTGGTAATGTAATTGTTTATCAAGATAACAGCCTATATAACATGCTTGTGCCGATAATGGTATAAGATGACCGGGCTAATGTCATCTCCTGTAGTCGCAGAGTTATGTAACGATAGTTAAAGCTGGTGTTTACCTTTCAATAAACTATAGTATGCTGTGACAGCTGAATATGTCCGTGGTTGTGTTATTTATACAGATATTTTTTTGATAACACTAACCGAAGGAATAACTGACAGACAGTCCACAACAATTTCACTTGCATTTAAGGGGTGTCCCATTTCTAAGTCACAAGATACTTAACACTTGGTTTCGAGGGCGACTAAGATTGAGGGTTAAGAAAGGAATTGGAATTGGGCCTTAGTCTATGGAAACGGCACAAAATGCCGTACCGAGACGAACCGAACCGATCCGCTTGGTGGAAACGAGGCTTTAGTGGTAAGAAATCATCATCACTGCCCTGAGTCTCTTCTCTGTAAAGTGGTTAAAGAAGCTGCTGAAACTCAAATTGATCATCGTGACAAATGAGGGCGGTGAGTTGTCAGTAAAAGCAGATCCTGCTTTATTCCTGTTTCTGTAGTTTCTATAGCTGCTGTGGTCGTCGAACCATCACGTGCAGCTCAGAGCTTCAGGCGTGTTCAGTTTCTGTGAAGACATTCAGAAAAGAAGATTCTACTCAGAGATTCACACGTCAGGGATTTGTCCAAAGACATTAAGAGCTTCTGACAGATGAAGTGATTCTGATGAATGGAGCTCCACCTGTGTCAGTGTTTCAGTCTCTTCTCCCTCCAGGTTTGATCCTAATTACACCCTGAGCAGCAGCAGCAGCAGCAGCAGCAGCAGCAGCGGCGTCGTCTTCCTGGTTATGAACCGTACCATTAACAGCTTAGAGATGCACCGTCGGCCTCCTTTCATCTGCCCTCACATCACTGGAGCGGATAACACACTTCAGAATCAATCCAGGAGCAGCGCAGCTTTCATCTGGATCCAGCCGGTCTCGGGGAGGAGAGCGTGTAGTTCAGTGCTGTCGGGGTTCGTCTAGAAGCCCGCTTCAGCAGCTTCAGCAGCTCCGGCGGCTTCGCGGCGCACAGACGATCCATTATTCAGCTCCTGGCAGAGCGGCGACTCCTCAGCAGACAGTATTACTATTTCTGCTGCTGCCGTGTGAGACGCAGGAGAAATATCCATCCTGCCAAGCAAAGTGGAGCAGGCTGCAGAGATCTGCACTCTACACGGCGTGGAGAAAACCCTTCAGTCATTAGAAACCGTGAGCGAGGCCTCGGCGCCGTCTCCCGGGGTTTCCTGAGGCGATGGCAGACTCCTCCTCGCCACAGTCTGGTGAAAAGCTGCAGCTTGTTATTTGCAGGGAAATCACTCTTCACTCCTCTCAGTGTGACACGGGTGTGAATGAACAGCAAACACCACCTGTCCGAGCGTCGCCGTGGAGACAGGGACGCTATCATTAGCCGTTTAGCAGTCGGGGTCCAAAACACGCCACGAGAGAGCTCAGAAAATATGTCACAGTTATGACTGCACCACGTCCTCATCGCTGTTTGAAACACGTAGCGTAGTTGAGTAGGCGGCTACTTTTTACTTAGCCACTCACAGCTCGGTGCTCTGATACGTGTCAGTAACGTTAGTGAATCCTGGTTGTGTCCTACCAGGTCTCATCTACCAACTCCAACCTCACCAAGCAGAGCAAACGTAACCTGGCTCTTCATTTTATTGATAGACTCTCAGGTTTGAACAGATCACTGCAGAATAACTGCTGCATGTGGACAGGAATCAACATTAGCACAAACACATTAGAGACTGATTTAGTCTTTAGCTCCTGTTTTAGCCTTTAGCTCCTGTTTTAGCCTTTAGCTCCTGATTTAGCCTTTGGTTTGCTTTTCAGCCTTCAGCCTGTGTTTTAACATTTTGCACTTGTTTTATCCTTGAGCCTCTGTTTTAGCCTTCAGCTCAAGATTTAACCTTTAGCTTGTGCTTTAGCCTTGAGTCCATGTTTTAGCCTTTAGCACCAGTTTTTTGCCTAAAGCTCCAGTTTATGACTTATTTTTGGTTGGCCTTTGGCTTGTTTAGCTCGTGTTTTAGCCTTTTAGTCTACGTTTTAGCCTTTAGCTCCTGTTTTACCTTTGGCTTGTGTTTAACACTGTCGTTGTGTTTTAGCCTTTTGTCCATGTTTTAGCCTTTAGCTTGTCTTTTAGCTTTTAGTTTGTTTTTTAGCCTTTAGCTTGTGTTATAGTCTTTTATTATTTGTTAACATTTAGCTGAGTTTTAACTTTAGCTCATGTTTTAGCCTTCGGTTTGTGTTTTTAGCCTTCAGCTTTTGTTTTAGCCTTTAGTCCGTGTTTTAGCCTTTGGCTTGCTATTTAGCTTTTAGCCTTTAGTTTGTGTTTTAGCCTTTGGCTTGTGTTATAGTCTTTAATTATGTGTTAACCTTTAGTTGAGTTTTAACTTTGGCTTGTGAGCTAGCCTTCAGTTGTGTTTCAGCATTTAGCTCATCTTTTAGCCTTTGGTCTGTGTTTTAGCCTTTAAATTGTCTTTTAGCTTAACGCTTCTTTTTTAGCCTTTAGCTTGTCTTTTAGCCTTCAGTTATGTTTTAGCCTTTAGCTTGTCTTTTAGCTTTAAGCTTGTCTTTAAGCCTTCAGTTGTCTTCTAGCCTTTGGCTTGTTTTATAGTGTTTTATTATGTGTTAACCTTTAGTTGAGTTTTAACTTTGGCTTGTGAGCTAGCCTTTGGTTGTGTTTTAGCCTTTAGTCTGTGTTTCACTCTTTTGTTGTGTTATAGTTTTTAATCTGTGTTTTAGCCTTTAGCTCATGTTTTAGCCTTTAGTTGTATTTTAGCATTCGGTTGTGTTTCAGTCTTTAGCACATTTTATAGCTTTTAGCTTGTACTTTAGTCTTTATTTATGCTTAAGCCTTCACTTGTGTTTTAGCTTTTTGGTTGTTTTTCTGCCATTATCTTCTGTTTTAGCTTTTTCCATGTCGTAGCCTTCAGTCTGTGTTTCAGCCTTTAGCCTGTGCTTTATCTCTCTCCTGTTTATCTTTTGTCTTCTCTTCTGTCTCTTTTCTGTCAAACAGTCCAGCTCCTGTTTCCACCATTTCTACAAAATAAATCACAGAAATCATTTTTGGCAGAGACAAACACAGATCTCTCTTCTCACTGATAAACTACGTCAGCTGGACAAGAATTATCATTTAGAAATACTCTCATATTAAGTTTTGGATGATAAGACGTTTTTAAGATCACTTAGAAAGTCCTCACAGTCCCTTTAAAGAATGAATTTGCATTTTTCCTGCTTATTTATTTTCAAAATATAATGATTGTTAATATGTTTTTTTATATCAAATCACATCTTTTATTATTCGTTTGTTTTAACTGTGAGTGTGTGAAAGTTGTTTCAGAGATGGAAACAAGAGATTTCCTCCTCGTTTCTGCCTTATCGTAAAGCTGTAAACAAAAGAGAGTGAAAGCTGAGAATGAAGTGCAGTGTGTCTTCCTGTGAGACCGTGTGTGTGTGTGTGTGTGTGTGTGTGTGTGTGTGTGTGGCCCCTGGCAGTAAATAGCTTGTATTGCAGGTCATCAGGTCTAATTCCTCCCAGAGACCAAACAAACTGAGTCAGGGGTTAAAAATAACTACAATAACAGGTGAGACAGAAGCAAAAGAGCGGCCAAAAGGAAAACACACATTCCCATGATAAAAACACACACACACACACACTCACACACACACACTTTTCTCCTGAAGTCGTCATTCCCAAAGCCGCGGGAGCCAAATGGGTCATTAACTCCTCGCGGCCTCTCCTGCTCCTTCATGCTGTCGAGGTGTCGAGGCGACAACTGGGTGGCCTCCTGATTCTTATAGGGGGTCATAAAACACCCTTTAAGCCACACCCAGGTCTCCATGGCAACCACTGCGCCCTTTGGCCGTAATCTAGTCCAAGGGTTCAACTCCCTTCAGACAAACCAGGAAGTCCATTCGTCTCCTTAAGAGTTCAGAAACGTCGCTCGGAGACGAGGTTTGAGTTTCAGACGAGAAGACGCTCGTTTCGTTTTTCACGTGTGACCTCAAACCTGGTCCGACCCCGTCCCCGTTACCAGGTTCACGTGAGGGTCCGTGCCCTTGTGGTTAACTTTCATTAATTAATTTGTGCCTCCTGTGGTTGGCGTGACGGCCTGGAGGCAGCTTCACAAACAATCAGCTCAATTCTCATTTACCCCGGATGATTTTTTAACACGTGAACAGAGTCAGACTCAGCAGAGGAGCCATGAAAACAGACAACACTCTGTCACTGTCACCAACTTAAAACACTCAAAAACAACTAAAATACTTCAATAAACTTCACATTTTATCATCTCATGAACATAAAGAGAACATTTACCAACAAAACTCACTAGCTTTTCAACTTCAAGTAAATATCTGCACATTTCTCGAGTTTTAAGTTCATTTTGAAATGTGACAAAACAACAGCTTCATGGCATCAATTCAATAATAATAAAAACATATTTCGATAACAACAAAATGTGTAAATATGTTTTTTTCCCTCATTTTTAAGCTTTTGTGAGCAACTTAACCTAATGAAGTCGACTAAGTGATTTTGAGTTTATATTTCATAATGACTTTTCTCGTAATTCCAATTAATTATCTCAAAATTCCATCTTTCTATCTCAACTTAAGGCTTTTTATCCATTCATTTCAACTTTTCTTCTCATAATTTAAACCTAATTATCAAATAAATTTGTCTTCTTATGTAATACTTGCAAATTTTTATCTCAAATTAGAGCTTTTTATTTATACATTTCAACTATTATCTTACAAGTTCTACTTTTGTCTTCATAATTTTGACTTAATTATCTCATAATATCAACTGTTTTCAAAGAACTTTTTCTTTTAGTCATACATATGTGTTCACATGTCAAAAATTTGATTTACAATCTCATGATTTCTTTTCTTATTTCTCAAATCTGAATATGTCTTGAATAAATTTGACTTCTTATTTCATCTCATAATAATGACTTTTTCTCTCGTGGTTATGACTTTTATCTCATAATTTTAACTTTTAATCAAATAATTTTTAACTTTTCATTCAATAATTTTGACTTTTGTATTTCATTAATTTGAATTTTAACTATTTATCTCATAAATATATCCTTTATCTTATCATTTTGATTCAATGTGTCGAAATTTTGAATTTTTATCGCACAATTCTGATTTTCCATCTCATAATTTTGATTTTTTTTTATCTCATAATTTGATATCTCATAATTATGGCTTTACTTTCTCATAATTTTGACATTTTCCCATAGCTTTGACCTTACTATGTCATAATTTTGAGTTTTTATCTCAAATTTATGCCTTAATATTGGCAAAAAAAAACATCTAATTAAAGTCAAGGTTTCATTATATTATTTTTCCATTGGTGGAAATTGGTTTACAAACTGAAATGTTGTATTAAACAAAAACAAGTTTCCAAAATTGTTGGCTACACATATAATTTACTTATTTTTGTAGCTCTTATTGAAAGTATTTAACCTTTTTCTAACCAGATGAATATCAAAATGAATCCTATAATATGTCGATAAAACACCTGTGGCATCAAACTTGACCCTGAATTCTCTTTAAACATCTGTGAAGATTTAAATTAAAGTTATTGAGTTAATAAAAGCTTCTTCCCTTAAACTCTGCCTCTTTAATAACCAGAGAAAAATTCCTGACAGGAGCTTTAAAGCTTCTTCAACTGGGTTAACTCTGGAGTTTTGTGAAATACAAACATGTAACATAAAAGTTTCATTCACAAATCTCTGAAAATCTCTCAACCACCCGCACTTTTAATCAGCTTTCACAAATTACAGCTTGTCCTCCTCCAGGAAACTGGTCTGGCAGAAGGAGGGAAAGTTTTTAACTGGGAGCAAAGGGCAACGTCAGCCCGGTTCAGACTCAGAGACTCAGCGATCTGGATCCACGGGGACCAGGAGGAAACCGAAGCTCGTAAAGAATCTACAGAAGAGTTAAAGCTCGTCTGTGTGCGATCGATGAGCTGCAGCAGATTTCCAAAGTCACTAAAACCTTCCAGAATCCACCGACACATTATCCAAACTGAGAGATTTCTGCTGAGAGTGTGGAAACAGGAGCAGAAAGTTTACAGGAACTTTAAACACAGAGCAGGTGACGTGAATCTGCACAACGAGGACACACAAGCTGCTAATGTTAAAACAGGATTATCACACGGCTAATTAATAAGATATGAGGGATTTCTGCAAACTCAGGATTAAAGCTGGATTAACCTTTTACACTCCACCGGGACGACAGGGATCCATTTATCAGTCATACAACATCCTCACGGTAAAACACCAGGATGTTTTACCAAGTTAGAAAGTTTAGATTCTTCACATTTCAGTCACTAACTTTGCTGTACAGCTTTCTGTTTCCTCAGTAAAAGAATCGCTCACAACAACTGGGACGTCCTACCTGTTTGGGGTCATTACGTCACATCCTGACGCCCGTACCCTGAATATTCACTCTCCTTTCCACCAGAGGAATCCAGAGTTCAAACATATCAAAAGTGTTGTTTCATCAAATTATTCCAAGTGGTGAAATTTCTCCTGTAAAGTCCGTTGTTTGTCTGTCTGTCGTGTCCGTTTCTCATCAATAACAGCAGCTTCACAGTCTTAGAGCATTTCCTCCTCAATGTCAATCTGACAAAACTTAGGTTTCTAGCTGCAAAACAAAAGGAACCCCATTTTTTTCTGTTGAGTTTTCATGCCAGGACAGCTTGTGAAAGACAACAAGTGCTCCCTGCTTGACTGGTCTTGTGTAACAGCTCTATTAGAGTCTCGTTTATTGGCTTTTACATGTCTGTCACTCACTAAAACATGTAGAAAATCATCTTATTTTTACATTAAGCCAGCTGTAGCCATTTACATCACTAGGCGAGACCTATTCATTGCCGAGCATCTTCATTCATATTCATGAAGAGATACAATCTGTGACTAGGAACAAAAATTTCATGATTTCTGTCAAACTTTTCCACAAAAAGAGCAAAGTTGACTAAAAAGAGGACACCGAGCACTGACGAAGCTGGTTTTGTTTGCGCAAAGTTGTCAGACTAGTGCATGGTAAAGGACTAAAAACTCTCTAACTCCTACAAGATTTTACCTAAGAAGCTCAAATTTCACACGAATGTAGATGAGAAGGTGTAGAAGTGATGTGGGGGATGTTTTATGTCTGGAATAAAGCTTCAGGGAGTTATTGGTTTTCAAAATTTGGTTGTAAAAAATGAAGAGGGCAAGTGTTTAACTGTATATTAAAACATAACACTTTCTGAAACTAGAGGTTTTAATCTATAAAATGAGGTGCCACTAGTTAAATTTGATGGCGTGGTTATTTAGTTATAAACTTTGAAACATAGTGTGAATTATAGACTAGAGTTATGTGGGATGTAAGGGGTTAATTTGACTCATTACACCTGATAAAAGCTGTATAGGAATAATTTAAGCTTTGTTTTGGATGTTTTCTTGAATTTCTCTCATTCATTCATTCATTCATGTTTGATACTGTCACCAGCTGGTGAAGTGGGAGGAAACCTGTGTAATAAAATAATAATAACCATCATCATCCTCCTGCAGCTCCTGCTGTCACAGCTTCACTGTGTCCGGCTTCAGGTCCACTGTGTGCGGGCTGAAGGGCCTGTGGGATCCGTGTGGGAGTGATAATACATGGATGTAGATAAGGAATGAGGGAATAATAGTGCTCACCAGCAGCCTACAGTAAGCGTTAACCCTTTCTCTCCTGCTCTCACACTCATAATCACAGTGAAGCAGCTGCAGCTGAGAATGAAATGAGACAAATTCACTCTCACTCACCTCTTCTTCGGTGGGAAACGTGATTCCCAGCAGGTCTGGTTCTGGTTTCTGACAGCGGGACTCCTGGTCTCATGTGCTGGGTCAAGTCCGCTCCCTGTGGGCTCCTCTCTCCGCTGCCTCGCTGCTTCTCTCCGTAAACTTGCCGATGCTGATCCCAGGCTGCTATTGTTAGCAGAGACCGGAGGAGCTGCTGCACAGCAAGACCCGCCCCCTTTCACTCCGCTACTCGCATGCTATTGGCTGATTCCAGCTTCGCTCGCCGCTCATTGGCTGATTGGGAAGTCTGCCGGAGCGCGGGGCGGGGAGCGGCTCGTGAGGAGAGAGCAAGTGGCGGTGCGTTCAGGGACACTTGGGATTCCAGCTCTCTATCTACCGTGGCTAATAACGGTGCGTTCAGGGGTCAGTCTGCGGGTGGGAAACACACTTCAGAGAGCAGAAAACTCTTGGAGTCTTATTTAAAGAAGCACATTTCCACCAGTTAAACTCTTATTAAAAAAAAAAAAAAAAAAAAACGGATTTTTTTTTTATTATTATTATTAGGAGATAAAATGTCAAAAAAATTGTGAAAAATAAACGTGAACACATCACTAAAATATTTAAAAAAAAACGTTTTTTTTTTTTTTTTTTTATATTTTAGTGATGTGTTCACATTTCATGCTTCACAAATTTTTTGACACTTTATCTCCTAATTTTGATTTTCTTTCTCACAATTCTGACTTCATTTCAAAATTTTGGCTGGAACATCAAAGTTTTGACTTTTTATTTCATGTTTTTTTTATTTTTGGGGGCAGGAGGGAATTTGGATTTTTTTTTCTCCCATAATTTTGACATTATCACATTATTTTGACTTTTTTTTCCTGAAATGTTTTTTTTTTTTAATCTCAAAATTTCAACTTATCATCTCCTGATTTCAAATTTCCTTTCTCACAATTCTGACTTTGTCTCAAAAAATTGGCATGAACCTAAAAGTTTTGATATTTTATCTCCTAATTTTGATTTTTTTTCCCCCCTAACAATTCTGATTATGTATAAAATCAGGCTTGAATCTCAAAGTTTTGACTTTTTTATCTCATATTTTTTATATTTTTTTAGGGGGGATTCTCTCTAATAATTTTGACTTTATCTATATTGAATTTGTTATCTCATATTTTGACTTTTTTTTCCTGAAATGTTTTTTGTTTTTTTTTTAATCTCAAAATTTCAACTTATTATCTCCTGATTTCAAATTTCCTTTCTCACAATTCTGACTTTGTCTCAAAAAAATTGGCATGAACCTAAAAGTTTTGACATTTTATCTCCTAGTTTTGATATTTTTTGGGAAGACTTTTAAATTTTTTCTCATTAACTATCTAATTATTTTGTATTTTGAATCTCATAATTTGACTTTTTCTGAAATATTTGACTCTTTTCCAACAATTTTGACATATTAATCCCCAAATTTTGACTTTTTTTCCTCATAATTTTGAGTTTTTTTTCCCACATAGTTTTGATTTTGTCTCAAAAGTCTGATTATTTTCCCAGAGCAGTTCCAAATTTGGTCTTAATTCTACATTTTTAACCAGTTTAACAGGCTCAATGAAATGGGCGCCCATACTTTTGAGGGGTACAAAATATTCAAATTAATATACTAAAAAAAAATCTGCTGTTTTCTGGTGTTGTGTTGTTCATCCTTTTAATGACATACTTGAAAGCAATCTGCCTTGTAACAGTCTCTTTTTTATATTTATATATAAATCTTTATTTTTTGTTGGAAAAGACAGTTTCTTTGATATACAATTAAACATTTCTTATCCATAATACTTTTCCAGTTTTTGATATAGTACATATGTAGAATATTGCATATCTGTCTTTCAGTCCCATCTCACATGTATAACATTGTGCACATTTATTACCATTGTTTACATTCATCAGCAACAGTTTCATTATAGAACCCAGTGAAGTTTAATGAAACAGGGACATCTAGTGGTGAAAGACGATCCTGCAGTTCTTATTCGATGCAGCCTGAGAGCAGAGTTTCAGATTTATTCAGGTAATAAAAGACAAAACATCTTCTCACAGTCTCTCTATTGGACACAATATAACTTTGTATTAATATAATTTCAGTCTGAGAGAAACTCTTCAGATCAGTTTCAGCTGTTTTCACCTCAGGCTGAAGAATAAATAAATAAAGATGAACATGTTTAAATGTGTTTGTATCTAAATGCAGAGTCTCTCAGAAATAGTCTCTAGGTTCTTCCTCTCTCTGAGTTTGACCTCTGACCTCTGACCTGATGATCTTCAGGGATTAGCCTGTTTGTCATGGAGCCGATGACTCTGTGTCCCCGTTAATGAGATGAGGAGGTCATGTTTGAGGAGAACAAGCTCAGAGGAGGAGGAGGAGTCAGGACAGGAGTTCATTTATGTAAGAACTCAAAACACTAGGAGAGTAAAAAAAGGACGAAATAGGAGGAAGAAACTAGACGTCCTGCATTTCCTTTCAGCAAATACAGGATGCTGAAATGCTCAGCATCGCATCTTGGTCTTCATTATGACATCATCAAATCAAACTAAAACGCCCGAGGAGAATCTGTACGAAGTGGATTGCAGCGACTCGCGAAAACTGTTTTGATGCATTTTTAAGGATGAAAGGAGATCAGATCATATATGGGTCAATGACGTGACGTCCCTTTTTTTGTGTCTGAGTGCAATATTTCCTTCCATCATGAATTGAGTATTTCATCACATGTATTTCTTTATTCTATGAAACCTGTGTTATTTGAACACATCTTTAAACTATTAAAATATAACATGTTTTTTTGTGTTTTGGTTCCTCAAACCCCCAAAATGTCAGGTGGTGCAACCGTCCTGACAAGTATCCACAGTAATTAAACTCTAAAAATTGAATGTCAGTTATTGTAAATGGAAATTAAAAATACAGTGGCATTATTTTATGCTTGAACCTTTTTAAATAAAACATTCTTTGCAAATAAAAAGAATTTTAAAGCTGTTGAGAAATGTAAAAAACTNGAGGAGGGGGAGAAAAGGGGAGCAACAATGCACAGAAAGGGAGGAGGAGGAGGAGGTGGGGGAGGTGGAGGTGGGGGAGGAGGAGATCACTTCCGCACCATGTGAGCGCAGAGGCTGCAGCTCATCATCCCCGGATGGAGCCGCATCCTCCGGGATAAAGAAGCCGAGGAAAGCGTCTCTGCGGCGGGAACATGTCTGCAGACCTGGCGGTGTCCGTGTCGGTGCTCGTGGGGATCGTGGCTCTGAGTGACGTCACCCGCAGGTTGCTGTCACGGGCGCTCGCGGACACCACCTTGTGCGTTTACGCCGTGGAGCTCGTGTCCACCTTCCAGCTCTGCTGCTGCACGCACGAGCTCAAGCTCCTGTCAGAGGTGGGCGGCATCGAGCCTCGCCTCGCGCTCACCTTCACCTACCTGGCGGCTGTGGTCCACGCGCTCACCTTCAGCGGCGCCATCGGAAACCCGTCCGGAGCGCTCGAGCTCGCTTACCGCGCGCGGCTCACGGCGGGATGCGCACTGCGGAGGATCGCGTGCCAGTTCGCTGCCGCTGCTGCCGCGCGCGCCGCAGTGCCCGCGGTGTGGGGTTTGGGGTTTTCGGGGCTGCACGTGAGGCACAAGCTCCTCGGGTACAGGTGCATCAGCGCCATCCACGCGCCCCTGCCCCAGGCCGCGGCCGTGGAGCTCGCGTGCGCCTTCGCGGTTCAGACCGTCATCACGCACACGAGGAGCGTGGAGGAGAAATACCGCGTGCACGCTGTGGCTGCGGTGATCGCCACGGTGGTTTATGCAGGTACGAACTCAGTAGGGTCACAGGTGACTACAAAAAACCTGAAGTAGACCCTACCTGAACTTTTTTAGATCCTTAAGGAAGAAAAAGTAGCTTCATAACCCAAACATTTATTTAAAAAACTTCTTTACTTTTTAGAATGAACATTTCTATAATGTAATTAATTTAAAGTAGCAAATTTCTGCCAGTTCAAATGAAAAACTGACTTTGTTCATTGTTGTTTCCTTTTTGTTATTATTATTATTTTGCATATTAAGTTGAATTTTTTAAATCTTGACTTTTTGTCTCACTGTTTTGACTTTTTATCTCATTAATTCCACATATCTCAAAATTTCAACTTTCTATCTCACAGTTATGACTTAGTGTAGGCCAAAAAAAAATCTCCTTAAAAGTATTTTTTCATTTTTTTTCTACATGGATTTCCATAACAATGCCTCACCACATTTTTAAATAGCTATGATAATAATAATAATGATAACTTCAATTCATATAGCACCTGTCATGGAACCCAAAGTCGCTTTGCAAAGACAAACAAAACAAGACACAGGACTCCAGCTAAACCTTATTTTAGAAAAGTCAGGGAGAAATGGTGAGTTTTGAAGTGAGACTTGAAACTGTCCAAAGTTCAAATAATAATAATTATACATTTTATTTCAAAGCGGCTTTCAAGACACCCAAGGTCGCTTTACTTTTTATTGACCAAAGGTCAAAATCTAGAGATTTTAAAGTCATAATTTTGAAATTAAGAGATAAAGAATGATAAATTTAGAGATTACAAGCCAAAATTTTATGATAAAGAGTCCCAATTCTGAGACCAGATATCAGAATTTTGATATGAAAATACAATTTTACTGACAGAAGGTCAAAATCTTGAGATGTAAAGTCCACAATTTGAGGCAGAAAGTTGAAATTCTGAAGTAAAAGTCATAATTTTGAGACAAAAACTCACATTTTGAGGATTTAAAGTCCAAATTTTGAGATGAAACTTCAAAATTTTGGGATAGAAGTAGAACATATAATAATAATAATAACAATAATAATAATAATAATAATACATTTTATTTCAAAGCAGCTTTCAAGACACCCAAGATCGCGTTGCAAAGGGTAAAAACACATAAAACAAAATAGAGTTAAAAACAGCAACATAAAAGCAATAAAGTGAGGGACCATATCAAAAGTAGTTAAAAACAGTTGGTATTTTGAAACAGATGAGTTTTGAGAATAAATAAAAAGGAACATTTATTTATTTATTTTGCATATTTTGGTTCCCAGGAGGCAGTTTGTCATGTTTAACCTGCTAAAGGGGCAGATAAATGTGGTTTACCAATCAGGAAAACACTGTACTGCACGTGTGTTAACAATGTGTGCACACCACTGCCTTTTATAGATGTTTGGGTCTTTTATAAATCAATAAAACCTGTGTGTTCATGTGTGTGTGTGTGTGTGCGTGTGTGTGTGTGTGCAGGTGGCGGTCTGACAGGAGCCGTCTTTAACCCTGCGTTGGCCTTTTCCACTCAGTTCCCCTGCAGTGGAAACTCTTTCCTGGAATATTGTCTGGTTTACTGGCTCGGCCCCCTGCTGGGTAAGAAACACTGAGGAAAACTCATCTGCAGCTTTTTTACTCTTTCTGGACCAACACATCAAAAAAAGTCAGAAAATTCCATTTTTTGGAACCTAGATGTTTATTTTAAAAAAATATTGCTTTATCATTTCATTCATGCTTTATTTCTTGTATCACGTTTGACACACTGGGCAATTTTGCAAACTATTTTATCTATTTACTCAAGTTTTTTTTTAGCAACATGCATTTGTTTCATTCATGCACTTATTTCAAATAAAAGAGTAACTATTTATGTTATTCTTGCTGCAACTTCTTGAGAATCAAACAATGATTTTCCTGAAAATATGTGAGTGGATGATTTTCAAAAGGGCTAAAATACAACTTAAACCCTCCTCCTGTGTCAGCGGGTCGGTTTATACCTGCGTCTTAAATAAGCTTTAAAATACACTAAAAACAAAACATATGATCCAGTTTTTTTTGTTATCTCTTGGTTTCCTTGTAAGGCTTCCTTTTCCATGAAAATATTGGGTTTCATATTTTTGGTGTGGGTCTCAGGGCCCAATGTTTAACAGTATACCTCTTGATTTCAATAAAAAGCAGAAAAAACAACCTAAAGAGAATCCTATAAATAAACCAAAGGTTTTTGTGTTACCTGACTATTATTGAGGGGTATAGAACACATCTCTGAAATAAATTTGCTCTATTTATTTTTTCATTTTAAAATTAGCAACTATAGTAACATCTATGGTGTTAGGGTCAGTTTTGACCCATACATATATTTTTCAAAAAAATGCAAAAATATATATTTTGCCAGCAATAGAACTTTAATATAAACTCATAGAAACACAGAACAGGTCATAAAAGAAAATACTGATTTGTGAGCGTGCATGTTTTTAGATGCATTGTGTGGCAAAAAGTGACACTTTTTGTGTCTTTGCAGAGAAACTTTTTGCATTGGAAACACAAATGAGTGAAGCTCACATGATTGGGAGAGGAGGTGTCTGTCATTGTGATGGCTGACAGTGCACTTATGATTTCAATTTTGGCTCTAAATATTGGTTTATAATCTTATTTTTATAACCGGGTCAAAACCGACCCAAACACTACAAGCAACAAAATTTCAATCAGGGCATTTTATAATGTTGAGATTTTTTTTTTTTTTTTATAATTTTGTTGGAATCAACGTTCCTGACAAAGTCAAGAAGCCTTGATGCAGTAAACCAATTTTAAGTGATTCTTTTATGCATTTAAAAACTAAAACGGGTCAGTGGCGACCCTAACACAAGAGGAAGGTTAAGCTGACTGTAGTGATATAACAATCCTCAAGGTGGTGGAATATGTTTTTAAAAATGTTCTTAACAGGTTTTTAAAGAAAGTATTTATCATGTTGATGAAGTAGAAGTCTTTGAACTCATGTTGCAAATCTGCAACTTCTGCCTGAAGAGGGTGAAAAGATTCATGAAAAAAATAAAGTCATTAAAAGCCTCAAACTTCATTTAATATTTTACTCAAAGTCTTTCATCATGTGAGGGTTTCATTTCCTGAATTCTCTCCTGTTTGCTGCTACATTCCTGCTTTTCCTGTCTGATAACGTCAAATCTGATAAGCTGCTCAAACGTTTGTCATGAGTTTTGAAGAGTTTCTGAAATTAAATTAAAAACTGTGTTAATGTTTCTTTTTTCTTTCTGCAGGTATGATGAGCTCAGTGCTGCTCTTCGATAAACTCGCACCACTGATGTCGAGGAAATCGACGCCTCTGCATCTTCCTCTGGACGCCAAGAAGACGACATGAGCAGACGATGACCTCACACATCAAACAGAAGAAGAAAAACACTGATATGCACTTTTTTAGACTTTAAACCTGGAAGAGTTTCACCTCTAAAGCACATTATAGAAGAAGAATCTAAAACACTGATTCACCGTGGACGTTAGGAGGAAACATCTCTCGTCTAACTTGTGAACAAACAGACTTTTTAGACACTAATAAAATGAAATATCTCACTTTTTCAGTTACACTTTACGAACATGTTTGTGTTTGCATGTTTGCAGCATGAAGTTTTCAGACTTTAGTGCATCTTTTTGTAAAACACAAACTTTATTAATGTTCAGTCTTTTTCTGTTTGCAGAGCGATGACGTGTAGCAGAGACTTTAAAGTGACGTCTGTTAGAAGTAGCACAGATTCAAGTGGTGCCTTCAAGTTCCCTGTAAAAACTGGAAATGTCAAACTCAGATTAAACTGTGAAATCACTCACATTTCAAAGTCAGTCACTGATTTTTTTCCAACATGTGAAGTTCATTTTCAGACATTAACAGTGTTAAAATTAATCCTGTTCAGTATCATGTGAAGATTTACATTTTAAAAACCAAAGTTTATCAAATAACGTCTTAATAAATTTCATCTGGACTTTGCATAAATTGTTTTTATGAAGCTTAAGTTCTGTACATTCAACAGAAACTCACCAAATTTTTAACGTTGATGTCTTCAGATGAACTTTTTCTTATTAAATGTGAAAATATGACGACACAAGATCGCATTAAAGTTACGAAACGGAGCAGAAAAGACAAGAATTTGAACATAAGTAAGAAGAAATCAGAAATATTTGGGACCAAAAATGTTCTTAGAGGTCAAAATGGTCTTAAAAATAAAATTCATTTCTTGATCCTGACATAAAAACATTGCAATAATTTAAAATTTGCATTTCTGGATCCTGAAAAAATATAAATTAGAGTTTAAAAATGTAAATAAATAAAAAATAAAAAATGGGAAAAGCACCGAAAAAAAGAATTAAAGGTAAATATTCTGTTTATCAGCTGATCAAAAGTTTAAGATCACAACCTTTAAAAGATAAAATCTGCACAAATTTTGACTTTTTTGCCCATATTTAGTTCAAATTTTGACATTAAAATACACTTTTATGACAAAATGTCAAGTTCTTATGTCAAATTTTGGATTTATCTCATATTCTTTATTAATTATCTCAAAAAGTTGACTTTATTAGCTCAGAATTTTTAATCTTAATCTCAAAATTTCAACTTTTCATTCAATTTTCTGACTTTATTTCTGATAAATTTTGACTGTTTCTCTCCAAATTTCAAGTTTTTGACTTTTTCTGATAATATTTACTTTATTTTGTCACAATTTTGACTTCTTTTTATTCCAAAACTTGACTTAAATTGAAAAAAAACTCTCAACAAAGCCAAGTTTTCTTTTTTTTTTCTAACTGGCAGAAATCGGCTTCTTCAAGTTTTATATAATTGGTGGAATTTTGTTGAAGTTTTAATCTGTTTTTTTTTTAAAGTCCAGATCTAATGTTTTAAGTAAAAACAAAAGGAGAAATGAGAGTGAGACACAAACAACAACTGAAGATAAAAACTCTCATACAAAAACTATTTATTTATCCACAATTTGATACAAAGACGTGAACTCTCCTCAGCAGGAAAAGCAGATATTAAACTGGTAGTAAAGTACAAAACAGAAACTTGGATTATTTTAACTCGGTTACACCAGTTTCAGCAGCTACACACAGAAAAAAAAAAAAAAACTGCTCATAAAACTGGAAAAACTCAGAGGAGACGGAGAAACATTACAACAGTTTCACTTTGAGCTCAGAGAGAAAAACAACAAACTGCTGAGACGTTCGAAGTACGAGGAGACGTTTTTAGTGCCAGAACGGAGAGAAAACTAAAGAAAGAGCGTTAAAGAAGTGCTGCTGACTCCTCCTCCAATCCCAGGATGCAACACTGCTGTTCAGGCGACTGATCTGCAGGAGGAAAAACAGACGTGAAGACTTAAAGTTTCTGACAGACGTCACATTTGTTTCGTGTTGTGTTTAAGTGCAGTCGTTGTTACCAGTGATCCACGTCTGCGTCCTCGAACTGTCCGGCCTCCATGGCGGCGGCATCCACCTCCATCCCGTCTGTCAACAAGAAAAAAAAACAGTCACGAAAAACAGGCGTCAACAGTTTTAAATACAAGGCTGAGTCTTTATAGAGTATCAGCGCCCCCTAGTGAGCGTTAAAAACAGTGTCAGTGGCTCAGTGAATATTACATTTACAGTGTTTTTGTCACTGTATAAATATAAATGAAAAATATTTACAGAATCTATACAAAAACATCTATAGAAGCTCTTTTACTCCAGTTACAAAAATATAAAAATGAAAAATTGGTTTTGTTTAGCTTTTTTGTCATCAGGTGTCATCTAAATTTGGACTTTTTGTCTACAAATTTTTAATTCCTATCTCTCAAATTTGACTTCTCATCTCAAAATTTGTACTTTTCACCCATAAATGTTGAATTTTTATCCCAAAATTTCTACTTTTATCTTTGAATTTGGACTGTTTCACGCAATTTTGACATTTTATCTCCAAATTTTGACATTCTATTTCAAAATTTTGACTTTGAATCTCAAGATTTTGATCTTCAGTCGAATATGTTCTACTTCTATCCCAAAATTTTGAAGTTTCATCTCAAAATTTGGACTTTAAATCCTCAAAATGTGAGTTTTTGTCTCAAAATTATGACTTTTACTTCAGAATTTCAACGTTCTGCCTCAAATTGTGGACTTTCCATCTCAAGATTTTGACTTTCTGTCAGTAAAATTGTATTTTCATATCAAAATTCTGATATCTGGTCCCAGAATTGGAACTCTTTATCATAAAATTTTGGCTTGTAATCTCTAAATTTATCATTCTTTATCTCTTAATTTCAAAATTATGACTTTAAATCTCTAGATTTTGACCTTTTATTATCTCAAAATCAATATTTTAATTTGTGAATTTCAAAATTTAGACTTTCTATCAAAAAATGTAGACATTTTATCTTATAATTTGACTTTTTTCTTAAATTTTAAATGTGTTTTGTATCTGGACGTTTTTAGTTTCATCAGTGCCATAAAAGGTGGAACCTTCGAACTCGGCGTTTGTTTCTTCCGTCCGGACTCCGGCCATGTGATACTGCTGAGCCACAGACTGAGCTAACATCCCCTCCAGACGCTCCAGCGTGGCCTGACCCTCCGAGGTCAGCGACGACAAACCCTCCTCACAGGTGTAAAAGGTCGGCACGTCGGCGTGACCGTGCTCTGGGAGGAAGAGCAGGAAAATATTCAGACATGAGACAAAATGTGAAGACGTTTCTCAGGAAATCAGACTTTCACTGGATTATTCTGTCATAAACTAAAAGAAGTTTGTGAGTGTGGAGTGAAGAGCGCTGAGATCTCACCTGCCTCTGAGATCAGACGTTAAATCCAGACGAGCAGAAACAGAAACAGAAACAGAGAAGTCAGACTCTTCAGATCAAAGTGTTGGTTTAAAAACTTTCTTAAAGTTTTAAATATTTCAAACAGAAACCTAAAAAAATCTAGTATATGGGTCAATGAGGTGACGTCCCCTTTTTTGTGTCCGAGTGCAATATTTCCTTCCATCATGAATTGAGTATTTCATCACATGTATTTCTTTATTCTATGAAACCTGTGTTATTTGAACACATCTTTAAACTATTAAAATATAACATGTTTTTTTGTGTTTTGGTTCCTCAAACCCCCAAAATGTCAGGTGGTGCAACCGTCCTGACAAGTATCCACAGTAATTAAACTCTAAAAATTGAATGTCAGTTATTGTAAATGGAAATTAAAAATACAGTGGCATTATTTTATGCTTCAACCTTTTTAAATAAAACATCCTTTACAAATAAAAAGAATTTCAAAGCTGTTGAGAAATGTAAAAAACTTTTGTCCCGTAATTTTCACCTTGTCAAATGTCAGGGTGGTGCAACCGTAACATTAGACTTTTATTTTAAAGTGAAGAGAATAAAACAGGAAACAGGAAACTGCATCAGCCAGAGGAGCCCAAATGACATTTGTGACCAAGTGGAAAAGTTTGTAGATTTCTCTGAAATACTGATAAAAAAGGTTTTTTCACTTCATTGGTGACTGGAACAATTTCCATGTCAGGTGGTACAACCAATGTAATAATGTGAAATGTTATTTTAACATCANAAGAAATGAAACACACAAAATGAAAATGTATGAGTCACTACAGACACTTGAGAGATACTTGCCAATAATTTCACACAGAAAAAATAACAGGAACATATAAATATATTTTCATATATTTGGTTGCACCACCTGACATTTTTGGGTGCTCAAATTAAAAATACTAAAAAATAATGAACCTAAAAACTTTGAAATGTTGGTCAACTACTGAAATCTGTTAGAAAACATAATTCTTCACTCAGAAATATGTTTTTATCCATTTTCAAAGAACTTTTTAAAAATACGTTTTTAGACCCTCTTTTTGTCATTGACCCTTTTATCAGAGCGTCCGTATTAAAGCAGCTTCGTGTGTCGTGTTTTTTCCTCACCAGCTTCCTCCACGTCGTATTCTTCTCCTTCAAAGTCGTCGTCAGAGTCGGCGTCCTCCGGGTCGGGATGCAGCGCCTGACACTCGCACATGGCGGAGAACATGGACTCCACTGCATCAACACACACACACAGAGAAAGTGTGTGTTAGTGAGTGTGTGTGAGTCAGAAATAAAGAGTGTGTGTGTGTGTTCACGTCTTTTAGTCTCTGACTCACACGCTGCTTTATCACTCGGCACGAATCTGATCTCTGTGATGGCGCCGTCTTCTTCGTCGTCGCCGCTGCTGCTGTCGTCGTCCTCTTCATCATCATCATCATCATCATCATCATCGGCTTTTTCTGCCATTTCTGCCTCGTTCTCGTCTGAAACGACAGGATCAGAAAACAGAAAATCTTCCAGAGCGCTAGAAACAGTGCCAGTGGCTTTTAATTTACTGTGTCGGTGTAAAATATATCACTGTTTATGTTCACTGTATAAATATAAATGAAAAATATTTACAGAATCCAGATAAAAACATCCAAAGAAGCTCATTTACTCCAATTACAAAAACATAAAAATGAAAAACTGATTTTGTTGAGATTTTTTTGTCCAAATTTAGTAGAATTTTGAGAGAATGCCCTCAAATTTTTTGACTTCATCTCTAAATTTGGACTTTTTGTCTACAAACTTTTAATTCTTATCTCTAAAATTTGACTTCTCATCTTGAAATCTGAATTGTTTATCTATAAATTTTAAATCTTTATCCCAAAATTTGTACTTTTATCTTTGAATTTGGACTGTTTCACTCAGTTTTGACATTGTATCTCAAAATTTCATCTTTCTCTTTCAAAATTTCAACTTTTTGCCTCAAAATTTTACATTTTAATCTTTAGTTTTTGATCTTTTGCAACAAATACTGAACTTCTATGTCAAAATTGTGACATTTTATCTCGAAATTCAGTCTTAAAATCCAAACAATTTGACTTTTCGTTTCTACATTTTGACTTTATATTTTAAAATTTCACCTTTTTGGCTCAAACTTTTGACTTAAAATCTCTAGAATATGATCTTTTGCATATAAAATTGGACTTTTATTTCAAAATTTTAATATTTGATCCAAAATTTTGACTTTAAATCTCTAGATTGTTACCTTTTGTCTATCGTTTTTGACGTTTAAAAATTTTAGTTTTAAATTTCTACTTTTTATCTCATAATTTTAATGGGTTTTTTTTCCAGAATTTAAAACTTTTGACTTCTTATCTCAAAATCTCTAACTAAACACAGATTTTTAAACTCTTGACGTTCTTACCTCCGACTTTCCCGTTGACCATGACGTAGAGATGCTCCTGAGGATACGCGCTGACGTCTCTGGAGATGGCGTGGAGGCCGATGGCGGGATATTCCAGAGAGAAACCCAAACCTGCTCCATCGAACCACGACAGCTGCCTGAAGAAGAAAGAGAAGAAAAGAGAAAGGAGAGTTAGTTCAGTCGATTCTACAAACCTTTGACTCAAAATCAGGGATTATTGCACTTGAAACAGAAAACAGCGACGTACATTAGTATATCAGATACACGGGTCAAAGACAAAAAGAGGGTTTAAAAACGTATTTTTAAAAAGTTCTTTGAAAATGGATAAAAACATATTTCTGAGTGAAGAATTAAGTTTTCTAACAGATTTCAGTAGTTGACCAACATTTCAAAGTTTTGAGGTTCATTATTTTTTAGTATTTTTAATTTGAGCACCCAAAAATGTCAGGTGGCTCAACCAAATATATGAAAATATATTTATATGTTCCTGTTATTTTTTCTGTGTGAAATTATTGGCAAGTATCTCTCAAGTGTCTGTAGTGACTCATACATTTTCATTTTGTGTGTTTCATTTCTTTTATTTGTGAATAAGATAAATAATTTGATGTTAAAATAACATTTCACATTATTACATTGGTTGTACCACCTGACATGGAAATTGTTCCAGTCACCAATGAAGTGAAAAAACCTTTTTTATCAGTATTTCAGAGAAATCTACAAACTTTTCCACTTGGTCACAAATGTCATTTGGGCTCCTCTGGCTGATGCAGTTTCCTGTTTCCTGTTTTATTCTCTNTTATTGATCCAGAATCTGTAGTTTCATGCTTTTTAACGGACTTAAAGTGAATTTTACATGACGTGTGAGTGAAATAATGTTAACAATAAAAGTGGGAACTTGGGTTGAAACAAACAGCTTCAGTTTTATCAGTTTAAAGAGGAAAAACGTCATGAACGTGAAGCACTTACGTCTCCGCCACGTACAGCGTCCCACAGCCGAGCTTCTGTCCGCCCATCACCGCCGTGGTCTCCGCCTGCTCCAGCCGCACTCCCTCGGTGGGTGGGCGGAGGTTTTTCAGGACAACCATCCTCCGTTAATGTCTTTATTTAGTCCGATAAATGAGATTAAAGCGGAACAAACACACCAGCGGCTCTCTGACCTATTTTCTGCTTAAAGCGGGTTAATCTGCCCCGGTAACTCCTCCGTGAACGGGTCAGAGAAATAAACGAGAATCCACGAAGATAAAAAATAACACACAGAGCAAAAACAGAGTCTGTAAAAGTCTGAAAACACTCAAAGTTTAACCGCTTTAACGGGGAAAACCTCTGCAGCTTTCACCGAGCGAAGCTGAAATCTCGCGGCAACGTGCGTCGATGTTTGAGGGCGACAACGAGAAACCACGTGATCTCCACAAACTCACGAATCAAGCCCCAGAAAATAAACAACATTTCAACTTCCTGCTGCTTTTCATAAAGTCAGGGTTTTATTCTGGAGGTTTTGCACCAGAAAACATCATCACATCCGCAACCAGAGACTTTAACTTGACACATTTCTGATTTAAAGTTGTTTTTGTCGCCCTCTAGTGGACACGACCTGTAACTACAATATAAAAATGCCACAGCTTAATAGCATAAGTGCATTAAAATTTAAATTATTGATTAATGAACCCCAAAAAATGATAAAAACAGGCAGTGAAACTGAAATAAAATCAACAAGCAAACAATAATATTAATAAATATTATCTTTTGTCTTTTATTTTCAACATTTTGGCTATATAGCTGTTTATTTACAGTTTTATGGTAATTTACTTTTTAAAGATCAAACATCAACTTCAGACAAAAACGTTGTCTAAATTGCTTGAAACGAGTCAAAAAAATCTGCCAATGGGGGGAGACTTTTTTTGACCCAAATTAGGTCAAAATTTTGAGATAAAAAGTCAACAATCCGAGAAAAAGTCAGATTTGAAGGAAAAAAAGGTCAAAATTATAAGAAAAAGAAGCCAAAGTTGTGAAAAAAGCAATAAAAAAACTAAAAATTTTGAGGAAAAAAATTGAAACTATGCAAAAAAACAGCCAAAATGATGAGGTACAAAAAAATGTATGAAAAAATCCAACTTGTTGAGAAAAAAGTCAAAATTATCAGGATCAGATAAGTCATAATTTAAAAAAAAAGAACCAAAATTATGAGGAAAAATTAAAAAAACTTGAAAAAAGTCAAAGTTGTTATATTTTAAAGTTTGATCATTTGAAATAAAAAGTTAAAATATTGAGATAAGTTTGAATTTTGACTTTTTTTTATCTCAAACCTACGACTTAATTAAGGTGAAAATATTCTCAACAAATCCAACCTTTTATATTTTTAACTGGCAGAAATGTGCTTCTATATTATTTTTATCCCAAGAAACTTGACAAACAATTTCTTTTCTTTCTCCCTGACAGATTATATTTTGTTACAAATAATTCAGACTTCATTTTGTCTTTTAACAATTTGAAATAAGATGTTTCTGGACATGTATCTAGTCTTTAAAGACATTTTTACTAAATGTAAAACACAAACACTGGCTTAGATTTCAGTTTTTGGAGTGTTTGCAGTGACACAATAAGGGATAATCAGTTTTTTAATCCAGTTAACTAAACCAAATGAGACTGAATGACCTGTAACCACAATATAAAAATGCTACAGCTAAATGGCATAAGTGCATTAAAATTTAAATTATTTTATGAGCCTAAATATGATAAAAACAGGCAGTGAAACTGAAATAAAATCAACAAGCAAACAATAATATTAATAAAAATTATCTTTTGTCTTTTATTTTCAACATTTTGACTATATAGCTGTTGATTTTTGAGTGTTTAGTTACAGTTTTATGGTAATTTACTTTTTAAAGATCAAACATCAACTTTGTAAATTATTTTTACTTTATCAAGGGGTGATAATAAAAAATTCTGTAACACTTTAGATTAGGGAAGACATATTCACCATTAACTATGTGCTTATTAACGTGCATATAAGTAGTTTACTAACCCCTAAATAGTATTTATTAAGGAGGTATAAACCCCTTATTCTACCTCTATTGCATCATGAATTCAGACTTTTCCATATATTAACTCCTAATTATTACTTAGTGACTACAAATTCATGAATATGTGTTCCCTAATCTAAAGTGTTGACAAAAATTCTATATGTCGTTAAATGATGCTGATATATATATATATATATATATATACATTTTTGCCAATATTATTTGTAATTTACAGGAATACACTTTAATCCCTTGCAGAACAATATATTATAAAAATTATACCTCATTGTTTTGAATTTTACCCTTTAGTTTAAAGGGACAGTGAGGGCTTTCTGAGTGATTTTGGGAAAAAATATAATTATTAGATATTTGCCTGATAATAATTCACAACTTAACATGAGATTATGAATGCTTGGATAGTTTTTTGTTTTCTAAATGCTAATTCCTAGCTTTTTAAAGATATTTTTTGGGCTTTTCTGCCTCTGATTGGTTAGAGGAGGACAGTGGATAGAGTAGGAAAGGGGGAGAGAGTGGGAAACAGGCCACAGGCGGGAATCGAACCCCGGGCCACCCACTTGAGGGCAAACCTCATGGTGCATGGCCATATCCACTAGGCTGTCTGCGCCCCTAATTTTTATCATTATTATATTATTTATTATTAATTTTATTCCTAGCCATTTCTTTTGAAATGTACATTTTCAGTTAAATCTATTTTGTAATAAATCCTGAATTTTGCTGGATCAAAGTTTGTTGATAAAACTAAATTAACCTTTAGTAAAGTGATGATTTTCTCCAGTGCACATGATGCGTATCCATGACAACCAGGTTGGTTTAATCTGCAACTTTAGGAGCTGAAATCTGACCTCACAGTAAAACCATAAAGCTTAAACCCAAACATTTATTAACAGACATCACTTCACCGACTCGATCTCAAAGCATTTATTTCTGCAAACAATCCTGGAAGTTTAATGATTGACTGACATCAAATCTCAAAATCCACACTGAAAAACTGTGAAAACTTACACAACAACAACGAGCTTCAACACCAAGAGTTTGTTCAAATGTTCGTCTGAATAAACAGGCAGCAAAAAAAAAGGGCTGCAGATTTACAAAGTCTGATATAAACAACAACAATCAAATATTAAAGTCACAATTTTCACCCTGAGACTCCAGAAACAACATCAAACATGCAGGAATAATATCTGTTTTTACAGCTCGCAGGATTGTTTGTCATCGTTTGATTCGTAAACATTTATTTGTGGATATTTGTGCAACATTTAAGAGAACTTTCCAGTGAACAGAAATGGGTCAACTCGTACAGGAAACATCCAACGACTCAGAGAATCTTTTTTTTTTTTTTACAAACCTGGATCATTAAAGCACCAACAGATCTTATAACAAACACACAAACTCCTCAATGATCAGTTTTTCTCTTTAAAAACATGAAATGTTCTCGGTGAAGTTCAGTTTCTCCCACGTGAAAAGTGCAAATCAACAGCTTTTGTTCTCAGACGTATAAATATTAAAGCGTCAGTTTGAGACTTTTATAGAAAAACTGAAGAAGTAGTGAAGTCAGAAGTGGTTTCAACTTGTTCTTCTGTAACAGTTTAATGCATTAAGACGTTAAGAAATACGCTGTAGACTTTTAAATCTGGAGAAAACACTGCAAAAAGGGAAATCTATGCAAACCATTGTGTCTTATTTTTATCAAAAAATGTGTTTTTAGTCTTGATATGAGCCACATTCATCAGATCAGTCCAAAAAAATGTATTTTTTTCAAGATACTTAAGACAAAAACGTTGTTTGAATTGCTTGAAACGAGTCAAAAAAATCAGCCAATGGGGGAAGAAAGGTTTTTTTGTATTAAGACATAATTCTATGGAAGCCTATTTCTGCCAGTTAAAAAAAAAATAATAAAAATTCGATTTTGTTGAGACTTTTTTTGACCCAAATTAGGTCAAAATTTTGAGATAAAAAGTCGACAGTCTGAGAAAAAGTCAAATTTGAAGGAAAAAAGGTATAAATTATAAGATAAAGAAGTCAAAGTTGTGAAAAAAGTCATAAAAAAAATAAAATTTTGAGGGAAAAAATTGAAACCATGCAAAAAACAGTCAAAATGATGAGGTACAAAAAAAGTTATGAAAAAATCCAACTTGTTGAGAAAAAAGTCAAAATTATCAGGATCAGATAAGTCATAATTAAAAAATAAATCGAAATTATGAGGAAAAAATAAAAAAACTTGAAAAAAGTCAAAGTTGTTACATGTTAAAGTTTGATCATTTGAGATAAAAAGTTAACAATCCAAGAAAAAGTCAAATTTGAAGGGAAAAAAGGTAAAAATTATAAGAAAAAGAAGTCAAAGTTATGAAAAAAGTAAAAAAAAAAAAAAATTTTGAGGAAAAAAAAATTGAAACTATGCAAAAAAAAAAAACAGCCAAAATGATGAGGTACAAAAAAAGTTATGAAAAAATCCAACTTGTTGAGAAAAAAGTCATAATTAAAAAAAAAAAAAGAATCGAAATTATGAGGAAAAAATAAAAAAACTTGAAAAAAGTCAAAGTTGTTATATTTTAAAGTTTGATCATTTGAGATAAAAAGTTAAAATATTGAGATAAGTTTAAATTTTGACTTTTTTTTTCTCAAACCTACGACTTAATTAAGGTGAAATTATTCTCAACAAATCCAACCTTTTATATTTTTAACTGGCAGAAATTGGCTTCTATATTATTTTTATCCCAAGAAACTTGACAAACAATTTCTTTTCTTACTCCCTGACAGATTATATTTTGTTACAAATAATTCAGACTTCATTTTGTCTTTAATATCTTGAAATAAGATGTTTCTGGACATTTATCTAGTCTATAAAGACATTTTTACTAAATTTAAAACACAAACACTGGCTTAGATTTCAGTTTTTGCAGTGTTTGCAGTGACACAATGAGGCATAATCAAGTTTTTTAATCCAGTTAACTAAACCAAATGAGACTGAATCTTATGAATAAATGTTGAAAGATTTAAAACAGACGAGTGAAACTTTAAAATCTTCAAATACATGAAGTGAGAAAGAGTCGAATGGTAAAGAACATGAAAAACCTGTCGAGCTTTTTATGCTGCAAAACCTTTAAACTTCAGGCACGAGATCAAAACAAAAGTAACGAAAAGAGAAAACAACAAAAAAACAAAGTGACGTTGATCTGATTCGTCTCTGAAGATGATTTTTGATTTAAAAACAGAGTCAGAGAAGAGGACGACGTCTTTCAGCACCAAAGAGTTTCACTTTAGAGATTATTAACGGCTCGTACCAAAAAAATAAAAATAAAACTATGAGATGAATTTCAGTTGATCCCCACATTCGCTCTGATTCTCATCAGTTCATGGGGAAAGTGTTTTAAAGGGTCAAAGGTCACAGAGCTCGATGTCGTGGAGTCACGTCTTCGCTGCTCCTGCTCCTCGCGGCGTCTTTGTTTCCTGGCAGCAAAGCGGCGAATTCTGGAGAGAAAGAATCGAGCGTTTTTATCAGATTAGTGAACAGATACAGACGTTAAAGAAAAGCTGTGAGATGTTTTCAGGAGCTAAAACTGAAAAGAAGATCAGTACTGACGGATTTAAAGAGACAAAGGGCTCATTTATATTCTGAGTCAAGAGTCAGAAGTTTATGACAACAACAACAACGAATTTAAAACTAAAAAAGGCGAGGCGGTGTTTTATCTCATTCCCATTTCTTCTTTTTGCATTTGAAATAGGGCTGAACGATTTAAGAAAAAGATCTAATTGTGATTTTTCTGGCAGATACAGAGATTTCAATTCGATTCACGATTTTCTTTAAATCAAACTTTAGTGAAATTTTCACGATGTACAGAAACATTTACAAACTTGACAGAAAATTACATCAAACCATTGAAACATCAAAAGCTTTTACTCTAATGTGAGGATGAAAATAAAAACTGAAGGTAAGAATTGTTTAAAGTTTTTAAATAAAAGGTCAATATTTTAATATGAAAAGTGGAAATTTTGAGAAATAAAGACAAAATTCTGAGACAAAAAGTCAAGAATTTGAGATAAAACTTCTTAAGTTTAAGAAATCAGTTAGAGATTATGTGAAAAAAGCCCAAACTTTCTCATTCAAGGTCAAAATTTTAAGACGACACAAGTCTAAGATAAAAAGTCTACATTTTGAAATAAAGGCAATTTTTGAAATAAAAAGTTGAAATTTTGACACAAAAAGTCAAAATTCTAAGATTTAAGTCGAAATTATGAGAAATAAATACAAAATTATAGCATAAAAGGAAAAAAAACAAAAACAAAAAACGTTGCCTTTTTCTTAAAATTTTGACCCTTAATGTGAAAGTTTAGACTTTTTTCACATAATATTGGATTGATTACATAAAATTTAGATTTTTTTATCTAAAAACTTTGACTTTTTGTCTCATAATTTTGTCTTTTTTTTCCTAAAATTTCCTCTTTTCAACTTAAATATTGACCTTTATATCCAACAGTTAAAAATAATTCTTACCTTCATTTTTATCCTTTTGCATTACAGTAAAAACTTTTGATGTTTTGATGGATTGATGTAATTTTCTGCCAGACATTGGGAAAACTTCACTAAAGCTTGATTTAAATGAAATTGTAAATTGAATTGAGATCACAATATCTGCCAGAAAAATCACAATTAGATCTTTTTCTAAAATCATTCAGCCCTACTCCTGAGTAGTAAAAGGTTGGGAATTATTAATTTAGGGTTTCCCGCCCTAATCCTCCTCTAAACGAAGACAGAAAAGCTGAAAAAAATGTTTTAAATAAAAAAAGCATCTCTAAGAAACATGATGATGGTTCATAAAAACACAAAGTTCTTGCTCTCAGAGAAAATCTGAACCAGTAGAGATGAATAAACTTAAATGGGATTATAGTTTTCTAACTCACCTTTCATCTCCGTCTCCGGTTTCTGATGGTTCGGGCTCTTTTTCGCGGAGTTGTTCGTTGTGACGTGATCCGTTTTTCCAGCGGCGGCGGCAGATCTGACCCCGTCCATCGTGTCCATCTTCACCAAACACAGAGTCTGCAGCAAACCCATGGAGTCGAAGTTCTCTGAGGTGCAGCTTCCTCTTCGCTTCAACATTTCCAACACCTGAAACAAGACAAACAGGAGAAACAGTGAGAGGTTAACACGTGGAAACGGACACCGCCGCCGTGGCGTGGAGAACGCTGACGCACCTTGATGTATTTGTAGGACTTGAGTTCGCTGATGTTCTCCTCCAGGAACAGCAGGTACAGAGAGAGGTCGTCCCATTGGCCGGCAGGACTGGGCAGCACGCCAACGGTGGGCAGCGATTGGTAGATTTCCAGGAAGCGAGCGTATCCGTGACAGAAAAGGGGGCGGAGACTGGCGTAGATGACCACGGGAACCAGAGCGATGAACAGGACCAGGTTCACCAAACTGAAACCAGAGAAAAAAACATGATAATGTGTTTATCAACAGTTACGCTGTTGTTTGAAACGTAACAACAACACACATTAGCTCCTGTTTAAGCCTTAAGTTCATGTTTTAGCCATTGACTGTATAAAGAATGGACAGCGTGGCTCCGTCTGTCACCGTTCTACGTTTTTGAAGCCAAAAAACCCCGTTTCTCTAGCCGCCATTGTGCAGCCAGAGTCTGTGCAGTAGAGAATTTCCGGTGGAGCCAAGTAAACAAGAGAAATAAAAATATTTATTTCTTCTTCTTCAGAACCAAATCAGAGGAAAACCGAGAAAGGGCTTCAAAGAATATAGGGGCTATTTTTGATGAGTGCTTGCCGTCGACAGTTGATAGCATTTTGTTTTGAATATAGCGCCAAAAATTGCAGGTTATTGATTACTCTTTGATTGAAGAGTCCTTTTTTTTGTGGACTTCACCATGCAGCCAGATGACATCATCATACCACCTTAGAGTAAAGATGAGAGAAACGTTTCTACCAGGTATCGTAACTTTTTAAAGTTTTCCAGGCTCATATCTGGAATACATGGGGAGGCGGGGCTTATGACCTATACTGCAGCCAGACACCAGGGGGCGGGGCTTATGACCTATACTGCAGCCAGACACCAGGGGGCGGGGCTTATGACCTATACTGCAGCCAGACACCAGGGGGCGGGGCATCTGCTGGAAGCTTCAGTTTGAGCCGAACGTCGTTACGTCCACTTATTATACAGTCTATGGTTTTAGCCTATAGCTCCTGATTTAGCCAGGAATCAGAGTTTAGAAATAAACTTTTTTAACGCTGATTATCTCATTTTAAATGGTGGATTATGATCAGGTAAATACCTAAGGATGAGACTTTTTTGAGGTTGAGCAGAAAAACTCCTCTCTGGGACTTTAAACATGAGTTTCCTACCTGAGCAGGAAGAAGACGCCCACAGCGATGAGCTTACACTGCACCTTCTCGGGGACGCCGGGGTCGTCGGCGAGCAGCCCCACGCGCAGCCGGCAGTCGAACTCGTCGGTGACGGACGCCTGGCGCAGGTAGTAGCCCAGGTAGACGCAGGCGCAGAGCAGCGTGACCAGCGTCAGGCTGCGACACAGCAGGTAGTAGAGGAGCAGCGTCCGCGAGCAGCGCTTGGTCATCAGGTACTTTTCCACCAGCGGGTAATTAAAGCAGCCCTCTGTGGGGTCACTGGGGTCACCAGGAAAAAGACAAGAAAAAAGGTGAAAAAAGGTGAAAAAGGAAACACTGGAGACCGTTAGATTTACTTTTCACTCATCTATGGATTATTCTTCTGTTCGTTCATTCATCAGGATTATTTTCTGTCTTTATTAAAGTGACGTGTGTCGACGTCTTTTCCCCTTTAAGGTCAAATAATCAAAGACATGACTCAGCAAATTACAAACCACAAACTTAATAAGACTGAAAAAAGAGATTTACCAACAATTATCACTTATAATGTTCCAGGAGATGAACATTTAACTCCAACATGATCAGTTTATCATTATTGTTCATTGTCTATAACACAAAGTGTCAATAACTGAATATTAGAAATAAATTGGAAAGCAAGAAAAATGACAAAGTTAATTGTTGGAAAAAAATTGTTGGATTTAATCTTTAAAATCCACAATTTTAAGGATTAAAAAAATCAAAATTGCGTAAAAGTTGGGGTCATTATAAAAAAGTCACAATTTTAGGATATAAAGTCAAAAACTTTAAGGAAACACAATTATAGGCATAAGAAAAAAATTCAAAATTCTGGGGAAAAAAGGCAAAATTGAAACAAAAAAAATGACAAAATTATAGGTAAAAGGCAAAATTGTGGGATGTAATCCTGAAAATTTTAACATGTAAGTCAATAGTACGAAAATATGGTGTAATTATGAATTTAAAAAATCACAATATTTGGATATAAAACAAAACCTGGGGGAAACACAAATCATAAATATGAAAAAAAAAAATTAAAATTTTGAAGAAAAAAGAAAATAATGAGAAATGTAAAAAATTTAATCAAAGGGGCAAAAATTTTGAGAATAAATGTTAAAATTTGAGACCAAAAGTTAAAATTGTGAGTTATGAGGTAATAGAGTCAGACTTTTGAGAAGGAAGGCAAAATTGAAACAAAAAAATTAAAATTCTGAGTAAAAAAGAAAATAATGTAAAAGTATTTATCAAAAGGCAAAATTAAGGGATGTTGTACTTAAAATTGTGACAAAAATATCAACATTTTTAAGGATTGAAGACAACAAAATTATGTGAAAGTCAGTGGAAGAAACTCAAAACATAAGTATAAGACAAAAAAAATCAAAATTTTGAGGAAAAATGAAAATAATGAGTTGTGTAAAAATTTCAATCAAAAGTCAAAATTTGAGATCAGAAGTTAAAATGTGAGTTATTAAGTAATAGAGTAAGAATTTTGAGGAGAAAGACAAAATTGAAACAAAAAAAACTTAAAAAATTCTGAGTAAAAAAGAAAATAATGAGAAAAAGATGTAAAAGTTTTTATCAAAAGGCAAAATCGTGGGATTCAATCCTTAAAATTTTGAGATAGAAATACCAAAATTTAAAAAATTAAAAAAAAACAAAATTACCTAAAAGTCATGAGTATGAAAAAAAAGGCTTTATTATGAAAAAGTCACAATTTTAGGATACAAAGATGAAACTTGGAGGAAACATGAAACATAAGTATAAGACAAAAAAATCAATATTTTGAGGAAAAAATGAAAATAATGAGTTGTGTAAAAATTTAAATCAAAAGGCAAAATTTGAGATCAAAAGTTAAAATTGTGAGTTATGAGGTAATAAGAGTCAGAATTTTGAGGAGAAATTTAAACAAAAAAACTAAAAATTCTGAGTAAAAAAGAAAATAATGAGGAAAAAATGTAAAAGTTTTTATCAAAAGGCAAAATTAAGGGATGTTATACTTAAAATTATGACAAAAATATCAACATTTTTAAGGATTGAAGACAACCAAATTATGTGAAAGCCAGTGGAAGAAACACAAAACATAAGTATAAGACAAAAAAAATCAAAATTTTGAGGAATAATGAAAATAATGAGTTGTGTAAAAATTTTAATCAAAAGTCAAAATTTGAGATCAGAAGTTAAAATGTGATTTATGAAGTAATAGAGTAAGAATTTTGAGGAGAAAGACAAAATTGAAACAAAAAAACCCTAAAAATTCTCAGTAAAAAAGAAAATAATGAGGAAAAACTGTAAAATTTTTTATCAAAAGGCAAAATAATGGGATTCAATCCTTAAAATTTTGAGATAGAAATACCAGAATTTAAAAAATTAAAAAAAAACAAAATTACCTAAAAGTCATGAGTATGAAAAAAATGGCTTTATTATGAAAAAAGTCACAATTTTAGGATACAGAGATGAAACTTGGAGGAAACACGAATCATAAGTATAAGACAAAAAAATCAAAATTTTGAGGAAAAATGAAAATAATGAGTTGTGTAAAAATTTTGATCAAAAGTCAAAATTTGAGATCAAAAGTTAAAATTGTGAGTTATGAGGTAATAAGAGTCAGAATTTTGAGGAGAAATTTAAACAATAAAACTAAAATTTCTGAGTAAAAAAGAAAATTATGAGGAAAAAATGTAAAAGTTTTTATCAAAAGGCAAAATCAAGGGATGTTATACTTAAAATTATGACAAAAATATCAACATTTTAAGGATTGAAGACAACAAAATTATGTGAAAGCCAATGGAAGAAACTCAAAACATAAGTATAAGACAAAAAAAATCAAAATTCTGAGGAAAAATGAAAATAATGACTTGTGTAAAAATTTTAATGAAAAGGCAAAATTTGAGATCAAAAATTAGAATGTGAGTTATGAACTAATAGAGTCAAAATATTGATTAAAAAAATGATAAACTTTAAGGATATTGAAGTCAAGGTTATGTGAACGTCAATACAATGAGAGTTAGTGTTGAAATAATGAGAAAAAGTCACAATTTTGAGACTAAAATAAAAAAAAATTATGAGAAAATAAAAAATCTTAACATTGAGACAGGAGTTAAAACTTAATTTGGGCACAAAAATCTAAATATTTCAGTTGTGTTTTCATTTTTATCAACTGCTTTATTGAATTTCTTTGGTTGTTATTTGTTATTTTTGCAGCCGTAAATTTCCTCCTCACCTGTCTGGAGTGGACAGTCCTGACGTGGTCATGCGTTTGGCGAGCGTCACGGCGCGGTTGTAGCAGCGATCTAACTCCTCCATGATGAAGCTGAGGTCGGACTGAAGAACCGGCGCCGCCAAGAACCTCCAGAACAACGCCGGCGTGTACATCATCACCGCCACCAGCAGCAGGATGTACGGGAAAAACTGGAGGAAACGAAACTTTAAATCTCAAGTTTCTCAGTTTGTGAAGAAATGAAATGAGTTTATTAAAGACTTTGGTTTAATCTGAGTAAATAGATTTGATTACGCTGAGTCATGGTGTAATACTTCACTACATGTCACTCCTCTGCATTTTTCCGTGTCATTATCTTTTGCAACACTCAGACTTTTCTGCACGTGACTCGACAGCTCGATGCTTTTATTGCCCGTCAGGCTTTTGTTTGTCACCGAACCACAAATATTCTCAACCACAGGCTGAGATTACAAAACAGGAGCGTCATGAGTGAAGCAGGAGATTTCCTCCTGTTTCTGGAGGAAACCACAAAACAAACACACACGACTCGATATTTGATCCCTGAGGACGTAAAACGAGTCATTAAACATGTTTTACTAAGGAGACGATCACATCCTGTCGTCTGGTTTCACTTTTACTCACCACTCATTAACTCCTTCTCAGAAAAGGTGTTATTTATATGTGTGTGTGTGTGTGAGTGTGTGTGTGTGTGTGTACCTTGTGCAGCCACAGAGGTTGATTGTGTGTGTGAACAGACGCCCAACAGAACGAGTCCACGTACGCCGCCTGCTTCCAGGAGAAGTTAGTGGGAGCGAAGCAGCTGATCTGAGTCCCTGAAAAAAACACACATGAAGTTAGGACGCTGTTTAAAACGTAAACAAAAACAGAAAACAACGTTTTTAAAATCCAGTTTAACCTATAAGACAAGATATTTGTTGTTCAAACCGATGGAGCCAGGTTCACCACTTTGTCAACTTGACGCACTCGTTTATCAGGTTGTCAAATTCTTGTTACAAAGAGTTGAAACAGGTTGACGTCCTTAACTACCTAAAGTAGTAGATGTCTGGTATTATAGTAGTTTTCTAAGTCTCTTAGACCTCTTTAGAGACGTGCATTCGTCGTTCCGGGTTTTGGTTGTAACTTGCGCCGTGACCTTTGACCCCTCAGGCGGCGCCGCTTTAAAAACCCACATCATTGTGTAAAGGATATTAGCACGTGGGCTCAGGAACACTTCAGAAAACCATTGTCAGTTAACACAGTTCATCACTACATCTACAAGTGACAGTTCAAACTCTACCATGCAAAGACAAAGTCACACATCAACAACACACACAAATGCATCATGGGTAACTGTCCCAGTATCTGTGAAGGCAGCATTAATGCTGAAAGGTACAAACAGGTTTTGGAGCAACATCTGCTGCCATCCAAGACACTTTGTCTTTTTCAGGGACGTCCCTGATTATTTCAGCAAGACAATGAAACCAAGACACATTCTGCTCCTGTTACAACAGCGTGGCTCCGTAGTAGAAGAGTGCAGCATGATTTGATCTAAAGACTGACTAACTCCAGTAATATGTGTTTGAATCAAAAGCAGAATTCTTTCGTAAAAACTAGGGCTGAACGATTTATCATTTATTGATCAAAACCGCAATTTCAAACATGGTGATCATGTGACTGACCCAGGATCTGTTATTTCAGCTGTTTTACACACACCTGTCTTTGAGTGTGAGACTGTTGGAAAAATCATTATTTCCTTGGGATTGTTGTTGATTTTATTTTATTTAACTTGACACAATGAGGAATATTTTGCACTACATCATTTTAAAAAGTTAAGTCAAAGATAGCTCTTTCTATTCTTAGGTTTTTATAACTAAATATATAATTTAAAAAGTCCGGTTTAGAAAAAGCAGGAATGGGTGTGAGGTTTTGAGAAGAGTCAAAATTCGTCAACTTATCGAAACATCTTCTTTTTATTTTTTATTATTTTGCCTCTGTATTTATTTCTCATAATTTTGACTTCAATTTTAGAATTTCAACTTTTTACTTCAAAACTTAGACTTTTGTCATCTGAAAATTTTGACCTTAAATGAGAAAGTTTGGACTTTTTTCAGATAATCTTTAACTGATTTCTTAAACCTAAGAAATTTCATCTCAAAATCTTGACTTTTTGTCTCAGAATTTTGTCTTTATTTCTTAAAATTTTCACTTTTTATATTAAAATATCGACCTTTTATTGAAAAGTTTGAAACAATTCTTACCTTCAGTTTTTCATTTTCATTTCCTTTAATTTTTTTTTCCTTTTATTCCATAATTTAGTATTTATTTCGTATAATTTTGACTTTTATATCAAAATCTCAACTTTTTATCCCAAACATTGCCTTTACTTCAAAATGTAGACTTCTGATCTAAGACTTTTGTCATCTTAAAGTTTTGACCTTAAGTGAGAAAGTTTGGACTTTTTTCACACAATGTTAAATCGATTTCTTAAACTCTGGAAGTTTTTGACTTTTTGTCTTAGAATTTTGTCTTTATTTCTCAAATTTTCCACTTTTCATATTAAAATATTGACCTTTTATCTCAAAGTTTGAAACAATTCTTACCTTCAGTTTTTATTTTCATCCTCACATTAGAGTAAAAGCTTTTGATGATTCAATGGTTTGATGTAATTTTCTGTCAAGTTTATAAATGTTGCTGTAAATTGTGAAAACTTCACTAAAGTTTGATTTAAAGAAAATCGTGAATCGAATTGAAATCATTGTATCTGCCAGAAAAATCGCAATTAGATCTTTTTCTAAAATCGTTCAGCCCTTGTAAAACCCTCCAGTTCAGACCTAAAGCTGGTTAAATCTGCTCTTGTTAGATTCTCCTTTTATCCTTTTAAGACTCTTTAACCCTTCACTCACCGACTGAAACCTCCTGAGCGAAGGCCAGAGAGATGAGGAGCAGCGGCAGACCCACGGCCACGCAGGTCACCAGTTTGTCTGCAGCCAGTTCGGTGCGAACGCTGCGATATCGAGCCTGGTTGGGATCTTTGAGGAGGAAATCGCTGAAGACGTACTCTGTGGCCACGTGAGCGATCGCCATGTTTCTGCTCGTCTGTTACCTGCAGAGAAAACACACACACCTGAGTCTCAGATCAGCTCTTTAAAAACCTCTAAAGAGTCTGAAGGTTTTTCCAGATCAATGTTAATCACAGAGGAACAAAGGAAGATAAACAAAGAGCAGCACAAAGGTTACCTGTTACCTGTAGTTTCTCACTTTATACAACAATATAACAATGAAATGTTGTTTTACATGTTCCTTATTTTTGTCTCTTTTCTTTTTTTTTCTTTTTTTTTTTTTTCCANATTAAAATTTCCTTTTGGGCTTAAAATTCAAGGATTGTAGGATTAAAGGAACTTTATTGTCATGTCAGCTCACGTTCACATGTTTTTAAAGCCAGGTATATAATAATAATGTGTAATAATGTGAAATGTTATTTTAACATCAAATTATTTATCTTATTCACAAATAAAAGAAATGAAACACACAAAATGAAAATGTATGAGTCACTACAGACACTTGAGAGATACTTGCCAATAATTTCAGTGTCTTTTTTATTGTCCTTGTATATTTATATAAAAGTATATAAACCAACGAGGTGGACTTTAAAAACCCACGAGTTTAATTTTTATGATTTTTTATTACTTGGATTTTTGAAACTTTACAACCAGTTGATGACTTTAGACAATCTTTTGTATTAAGAAGAGAGTCTTTATACAAAAATAGGTAAAAGTTTCTTGAAAAAACCCTTTTATTAATGTTGTGCAAAAATCATAAGAAATACACAAGTTTGTAAAAGCAATTGCTGTAAAAAGAATCTTCTTAAAACAAAAAGCAATAATAACCAAGCTTGTCACTGCATGTTTATGAAACTTGAGACGTAAATTAATCTGTGTAAATAGATAAATGTGTCCTGTAAATAGTCTTAAGTGTAATTTCACAGGCATCTGTGTCTGTGAGCAGCTGTGTCTGCTTTACGTGTCTGAATTTCTGCAGGATAAAAATAGTGAAACATGTTTGTTCATGCACTTAATGGAGTCAGAGCTGAAAACAACTCGTGACAGATTTAACTCAGAATCAGTACAAGCTTCTTTTGTTTAGCTGGATCCATATATGCAATAAATACAAGCTTATTTAAACACATTTAAGTTGGTGAAATTACTAAAATTTTAGATGTTACGTGAGCTGCATAATTTATTCAGCTATGTGACAAAACAGGGAAAAGAGAAAGTAAAATAAAGACACTTTAATCTTAAATACTGTTGAGTTTTATTTGAAGATGTGTATTCAGCTCAGGTTTTTGAATAAAAAGAGAAACCACAGCTCGAATTAAACCCATTATAATGACATGCTGAGCTGATGTAAAGCGGGAGGATGAACTTGAACTCACCACCGACCTGCTCCTCTCACCTGTAAACACCTGTGGAAAACGTTAACGTCTCATTTCTGAGGCTGAAATAAAACTTTCATCTGTTTCCAGGTCTGAAGCTGAAGAAGAGTCCAAGGAAACATTCAACAGATGAAACAATAAACACCAAACTTTCCTCTCCGCTTCCTGTCACTGGAGAAACGTCTTCCGTCTGATTTACATGGAGGTGCCTTCAGGTACCGAAGAAAAGCTCGGATTTTCCAGCTTCACTTGCCGCATTCAATGTAGCTCGAAAATTTGTAAATTATGATGTCGGTTAAAAAAAAGCTGGGATAATTATCCATGAAAGGGGATTTTTTTTTTTTATGAGTACAGCTCAGATACATAATAACAATTATGGATATTTAGATGCAACACATGGAGTGGTACATCTTTATTTTCCAAAAAAAATGAAAAAATAATAATAAAATAAAAATAAAATAAAAAAATTTAGACAAAACTTATTCATCTTTTATCATTTTACTACATCAACTTAACACATACAAGAACTTTGAAAAGAAAAATGTATGATAGAAAGATTATTGAATTAGTTATATATAAAATTTGGCCAGATTTTAGACTCTCACCTCCTCATAACAATAAAATACATTTTGGTTCAACATTACTTTTTGACGTATGAAATATATCATGTGTTTGTAAGATATATATAATTATTATTTGATTAGTAGTAATTTCCAAGCAGCTCATATTTAATTTGAATGTACAAATATTGAAAAAAACACCATTTTATTTTGTGCTTTATGAGTTTATTTGATGATATTTTTGAATAAATGTCAAATAAAATCATTTCCAATCACTTTATTTATTGTGATGGAAAAGACAATATTTTTAATTTTTTTTTTTTTTTGGATAATATTTAATTTAAATATCGATTTCAAGGATGTTAAAAGTGTTCAACAATGCATATTATTGACATAACATTTTTTAGTGGTAATGACAGCACAATACATATTTTCCAGAAATAAATAATAATAACAAAGCTACAGTTATAACATGTGAGGGTTTTGAGAATTATGCAGTAACAATTACAATTTATGTGGGGTTGAAGGACTTATGATTCAGTAGGAGAGTAAAAAAAGTATTTGTGATAAAGATGATAAGAAAAAATTATCATTTAAATTCTTTTTAAAAAAGTGAAGTTATACATTTATTTCATGTAAGTGTTTGAAAAGAAAAAGGTAATTCCAGGAATTTTGTTTGAATAATTTATTTTTTGTGGTAAGAAGAACAACTTCAAATATTTCTAAGAATATGTTTAATTTTCTTAAATATTTCATGATCAAGTTAGACTGTAGTTGGAGAATCACCAGATAATTAAGCATCTTTGGTCTTTTTTTAAATGGTTCATCTGAGGATTTATTGAGTTGTTTGAAATTAAATTAAAATGTACGATTCCTCGGTCTGTGGGAATTTCCGAGCAGTCCCTGAACGCCTCATCATCCCTCACAGCGTGACAATCTGCGCAGCATGCAGCGTTCAGAGGAAAAGACTGAGATACTGTAAAACACATACTGTACATTCAGGTTAACAACAGCATTCATGGGAAAATACTTATTGTTTACATTCAGGGTCGTTGACTTTCAAAATAAAACCTTCAAACTGTTCAATCAGAGATGTTTCAGAATAAAGATAAAACCCATTTTGGGCAGTTTTTGATTATGGTGTATCGCAGTGAATTCTGGGCATTTCTAGCTCTGCCCTCCCTGGTCCTCCCAACTTCTCTGAGCTGCATCAAGTTACAGAAAGTGAAGCTCGATAAAACCGGAAGTTCAAATGATTGACTCCAAAATAAAAGCAAAACAAACGTGTCTTTTAGAATCACAGGTTTCAAAGGGGAAACAGAGTTGTATATATATATATCTTCCCTTTCTTATTATTATTATTATTATTATTACTATTATTATTATTCATTTATTTATTTATTTATTTATTTATGGGTGCCTTTCATGGCACTCGAGGTCGCCTTACAAGAATAAAAGTGCACTAAAAAAGGACTAAAACAGATATAAAACAAGCAATACAATATAGTGTGATACATAATAAATTAAAATACAAAACAATGTAATATATATATATATATATGGAAGGGGGCTTTGGTTTTGGCTGCAGGTCATTTGTAATTTTTTTATAATGTTTCATGCCATGTCTTGTGTGTCTTTGTAACCTGCTACTGGATAATCTGTATTTCCCTTGGAATCAATAAAGTATCTATCTATCTATATATTTGTTAAAGTATTGGCAGGATATTGTTTTGAAATCATTTAAATTCCTTCAGTGGCAGTATGATTCTATGAATTTATTTTATTTATTAATTAGTATCATTATTATTATTATTCATTTGTGTTCTGTACTCATGCATTTAATCGCGTTGTTGTAAAGTGACCTTGAGTGTCCAGAAAGGCGCTTTTTAAATGAAATTTATTATAACTATTTATATAAGTCTCTGAGCTTGTTTGTAGGTTCATCTGGATTGTTGCTGTGGATTTATCAGCTGATGTGGGACGACCTGACTCCTGCTGCTGTGGCTTTGACAGTTCTCCAATTTTTCCTCTCCCTCTCTCTGATGTCTGTCTAACATGAGTCTGGTTCTGTCCGAGGTTTCTGCCCATTAAAGGGAAGTTTTTCCTCTCCACTGTAACTTTGCTAAAAGCTGCTGCAAAGTTCTTCACTCATGGTGGATCAAGATGAGATAAGATTCTTTATCCTGTCTTGATGTTGGGTTTCTGTTAATAAAATAATGAAATACTCTAACATTAACAGGTATCGACCAGCTAATGTTTTGTAAAGTGTCTTGAGATAACATTTGTTATGATTTGGCGCTATATAAATAAAGATTGATTGATTGATTGATATAACTAATTTACATGTAACTAATAACATAACTAATTTTACATGTAAAGAGCATTGCATAGAACTATCTATGTAATTTTCAATCTATTTTGTGAAAGAAAAACAAATTCATAACAAATCGGAGGGTAAACTTGTATTTTCATTTTATTTTAAGGATGTCATTGGGGGCGCAGATGGCCTCGTGGATGTGGCCGCGCACCATGAGGTTCGCCCTTGAGCGGTTGGCCAGGGTTCGATTTCCCTGGCCTGTTTCCTGCATGTCATTCCCCACTCTCTCCCCCTTTCCTACCCTATACACTGTCCTCCTCCATCCAATTAAAGGCAGATAAGCCCAAAAGATATCTTTAAAAAAAAAAAGAATGTCATTGTCATCTTAATACGGAAGAGGATTAGGGCCACTGAGAAAAAAAAAAATCCAAAAAAAAAAAAGTCAGAATTCTGACTTTGATCTCAGAATTCTGACTTTTTTCGCAGAATTCTGACTTTGATCTCAGAATTCTGACTTTTTTCGCAGAATTCTGACTTTTTT
>RPOG01001569.1:0-140531 GCA_008086565.1 Thalassoma bifasciatum
CTCCTCAACTTCTTCTGATGGATACAGCCATGAAAAGCAACATTTTTGCAGTTTTAGAAGCTTTGTGGAGAGCTAAGCTGTGCGGCTGTTTTACAAGAGTTGCATTAAAACTGCAGACAGTGCGGCTTTAATCACAGTTCGTGCATACATTATCTCCTCACCCCGCACCATCAGAGAGCATCAGGGAGAAGAACCTCTGTACACCTACCTTCCACCGCGCAGACAGAAGTCACCACACACAGGAGAACCGCAGCCACAGTGGCCGGCATGGTCCACATGTCTCTCCGCCTGTCCTCTCCCATTATCCGGCTGACAGTATGAGAAAAAAAATTCCACAGAAACACGCAGTATTCCTCTGGTGAGCAGTCACATCTCAGCCCTCAAAGTGTACGTGTGTTAGTGTGTGTGGGTGTGTGTGTGTGTGTATAGTGCAGTGCAGTACCGGCAGAGTCAGCGGGGACTGGAACTGGTGGATCTCAGTTCCCTCTCTCTCTCTCTCTCTCTCTCTCTCTCTCTCTCTCTCTCCTCTCAGCCACTTCTCTCTCTCACACACACCTTTCTGACCAATCAGGGGCGAGAATGGCGGATCATAAACCAATCACCCGTCTTTTTTCAGCCTGACCCAAGCTGAAAGTCCAATGGTTCCGGGTGTATGAGGAGACAGCGACACCCAGTGGTCAGACTTTGGTAATTCAGACAAACAGATAATTGGTTAATGTTTATTTGGGGGGAAAAAACATGTTGCTACGATTACAAATATAACAGCAACACCAACAAAAATGAAAGACTTATCTGTTTGTTCTGGCTTCAGTGAAAGGTTTCACAGCTTATTACTTAAATGTTCGATTTATTGTAATATTTACTGTCTCATTTAACCCTTTGGTGCATAGTGGTCACTACAGTGGATACCTATTTAAAAGTTATTTACTCCTAAATTCAATGTGGTGGAAGTTTATATTAGCCTGTGTCAGGATGTTTTTATTCTTCTTAGGGCCTGAAAAAAAAATCTAATTTTTTTTCCAAACATATGTTTTTAAAAATGTTATAGGCAAACATTTGAGGGTGAAAAAGCTTACAAACTATCAATTATTCAGTGTTGTAAGGCATTAAAAAAGATTCTTCTCGAAATTACCCCCCCTCAAAAAAAAGGAGACAAAAAAAATTAGTCATATTTACAGTGAGTTCACACTGTTTTATGTTGAATTCTTAGTTACAAATTTTTTGAAAAAATGGAAACCAAAAAAAAAAAAAAACACTCAAGGGAAAAATCCTGACACTGGATAATTCATGCATCAGAGGGTTAATTTCAATCCTATTTTACAGTGGCCTTTAAGTGCAAACCTTAACTGCAAATTAAAGGGACAGGAAGGACTTTTTTTAAGTGATCTTTAATAAGTCTTATGTCAAGGTATATGCCTGATCATAATCCCCAATTTTGAATGAGTTTATCAATGCTAAAATTGTAAATTCTAAATGCTAATTCTGAGCTCCCCGATTGGGACTGGATGGAATGAACCGGACCAGATTGATTTATGGCACGCTAATATCTCTATGACTTTACCATACCAGCCGATGAAGTTTAGCAGTGAGAATGTTCTTTTCAGTGTCTTGTTTTGCTTTTACTTCAAGTATTAGTTGTGTGACAGACAAATGAGAGATAAGAACTTTTGCACTTTGCAGCAGGACTACATCGCACTTGACTTTTTTACGTTTGATGCTATTCACTGCAACAAGTACAGAAATGGATTGCTGGTTTGCAGCAGGTAGAATTAAAGGACAGATGGACAAGAGACTGATGGCTATTTGACAGGTGATCTCCCCATGGTCAAACAAAAAAGACGAGGTCGGAGAGAGTACAGCGCTAGGTACGTAGCGCTGGCATTTTTTTTGTACGAGCACGAAAGCTTGACTGTTACCGCTATGCTATGTGTGCTCTGAGACATTGTCAAATGAAGCCTTGAAGCCATGAAAACTATGCCATCCCCTGGAGATAAAACATGAAATTTTCTCCTATCATCATTTCAGTCCTTTATGTTAAAAAGTGCCTTGTAAACACTTTTTCTGACCTCTGTATTTATGGAATCAGAGCAATAGTAATCCTGCCCAGTACGAGAGGAACCGCAGGCTCAGACAATTGGTGTATGTGCTTGGCTGAGGAGCCAACGGTGCGAAGCTACCATCTGCGGGCATATGACTGAACGCCTCTAAGTCAGCATCCCACCTAGACGCTACAAAAATTTTGAGACCATAAAGTGGGCCCTGAGTTGGAAAAGGTTGGGAACCACTGCTTTAGGGTACTTGTGTTTTTAATGCTTTTATTTATATCAAACTTCCAACCCACACCTTGTATTTATTTTCTTTAACTCTTTATAATCTTATTGCTATTTTCATACTTAAGCTAATTTTAGAACATAGTACACTAAAAAGGTATCAATCGTTGTAGGTTTTTAATCACTACAACAATTGATAGTCTGTTTCTGTACAAAATGTGCTGTATGAATAAAAGTTAATTGATTGATTTGAAACTGCTAATGATGACCAAAAGCCCTCATTTTTTATTTATTTAGTTATTCATTTATTTTTACCAGGCTTTAATACAGAAAGAAATCCAGACTAATCCAGGACCCTAAAACTTTGGGTCGCTAAAGCTAAAGAACAAAGCACAACTCTAGTGATGCACCAATACAAACCAGGTATTGCTGCAATGCTGACATAAATATGTAGACACTGTATATGTTTGACCTATAGATAACTGACACTGATGGCAACACGTCAATCACAAATGGCCTAAAGCAAACCCTTAAGCGTACTCAGCCTTGTCTTCAGACTAGATGAGGAAATGAGGGAATAACAGGAAGCAAAAGACTTCAGGTCAGAATCGAACTCTAGCTGTACACTGGACGTGAAATATAACCATTCAGTCCAACCTGATCCCCTTGGTAATGTTTCCAGTGTTTTCTTGGGGATCTGTGTGTGGATGCCTACAGGTATTTAGCACAGGAATCATATACCTTTTCCAACATCCTCCTCCAGCAAGTGTTGTTAATGGCTGTCAGGGGAAATCAAGAAGGATCAGTCTGTTTGAATGACATCTGTTGAATGAAGGCAACTCTGAGTGCTGCAGAAAAATAAAGCTTAAGCTCTGTTCAGCTCCTGATGACCTTGGATCGATTTATCTTTGAAGCTTCTGTCCTGCATCTTGACCTGATCACCCCTGCAACTTGCTCTATCCATCTAAAAAAAAAACCAACCTTGTTTGTTTCTTTTTCAGATCACAAACCTGTCACCTATCACAAAAGGAATACGATATTTTTTTAACCTTATGGAAGGTTCATGAAGAGGGCTTTGTGTTAAGAACTCCTCTTCATGGCAGAAGTAGGCAGTACGGTAAAATGAGACTGATAGTGTGTGTCTTCCCACGTGTCCTTCAGATGATCCGTAATTTCAAGATGAAGGTTTTTGTTTTTTTTCCCCTAGGTTATGTAAATGGATATAGACTCCGAGCAGATGTTCAGCTCAAGGACCTGTCACTCATGCTAACGGACCCCAAATTTGAGTTGTGAAACATGAACCCTGTACACTGGAGCTTTTAAGACATCACAAACCAAAAATACAATCTGACTCCTTGTGCCAGCGTGTGCCTGCTGTTCTGTTTTATTTTGCTGTATTCATGAGGAGAATAAATCATTCATTAACTCCAAACCCCCTGACTGGTGCAGGATTTTGATCCCTACACACATCAAGACTCCTTATTTCCACACAAGGCTTGTCACAGCTTGTTTCAAAGAGCCATATGTTTATTTATGACTGTGAAGAAGCTGACAAGTTGAACTATTCCTCAAAAAAGAAAGAAAGAAAGAAAGAAAGAAGCGAGAATGTTCCACTGTTACAGATAACAGAATGATAGAAGCCACAGAGCAGCAGTGACAGACAATGCTAACGAGAGCTAATGATGCTAGTTGTATAACTTCAGCTCATGAATGGATTAATAGCTTTTCAGAGGTTCCCCACTGATAAAATGTTGCACTTGATTGAATTTTGTCGACTTACAAAAGAGTTTTACAACACTGAAGATCAGGAGCTAGCTATACTGAGGTGTTGAGTGCTTTAGGGTATGTCAGTGTGCTAACAAGTTAGTCATTATCATTGCTTAAATCTTTTTTATCTATCACCCTGGGTATCATTTCATTTGTCTATCCCTCTATCTATCCTTTTGAACACCACTTATTTCCTTGTTACTTAGCATGCTAACACCGGCTAATTAGCACAAAGGTCTACTGAGGCCCTTTTTTCCATTTTTTTTCTCAGTAACCAAAGTATCTATTGTTAGTATATGTAAAAATAACAATGAAAAAAATGCTTTAATTAGTCTGCATTATAGTCTGTCACAGCTTTTTCAGGATATTTAGGGTGGACTTGAAGTGCTAAACATGACAAAACAAGAAAATTTTGGCTAATATGTTTTCTACGGAGTCCCCTAAGGGTTGGAGCAGAAGTCACTTTTTATGATGACTTTTGTGTTCCCTCGCAATAGTTTTGCATTTCATTGCAATATTTTACTGCACTGGGAACTGAGCAAAACTGACTGTGGCTCAGAAGGACCAAAAGACAGAAAAGTATTGTGAGGGAGTGCCTTAGTCTTCAAAAAAGAGAAAACAATCTATGTGACCCTAAAAGGACTCAGTAGTTTTCTATGTTCCTTTTCGTTATTTTTCATTATTTTTTTTATTTTTATTTTGTTGAGGGGGGGATAGGGTTGTTTTTGTTTTGTTTTCTCTTTTGTTTTAATGTTTCCACTTTTCTTTCTTTTTTTTTTTTGGTTTTAGCTTTGTCCTTTTTGTTTTCCTGCTTTGCACTCCAGTTCTACCGTAGATATTCAATGAATTAAACCACTCATTCTCTTAAGACCATGAATTTATCAGCCAAATTTCACAGCCATGCAGCTGTAGTTATTGAGATATTGCATCTTGGACACGCTGACTGACCAGTATATCAGCACGCCTCTGGCAAAGCTTTAAATGTTTGAATTTGAAGCCGAGGAGGCAGAGATATCCAGGCTCTAATCCCCTGTGTGAGCCATGCATCATAAAAACAGATTTCCACTTTCGCTGCATTGCAGGGCATAACACTGGATTGTGAAATCCATGGAGTGGCCCCCTATGCATTTTTCATCTAATCACAATGAAAGTTCACATAAAAAAATCCACTGCAACAATCAAACAGAGTTTAATGAATGAAATGTGTGATTACATACACCAATGAATAAAAAATCAGCTCAATACACAACGTCAGTGTGTAATGTGTGTATGTGCAGGAGACTTGTGTGAACCAGGAGTCTCATATGTACCAGTACAGCTGAGGAGAAAAGGCATGCGGAGATAATGAGATATCACCAGATGTATGTACCTTCTGAGAATATCCTGTTCTGTATGTACAAAAACTCTGTCTTCCCTTTCTTGGTTACACGTCCTGGTGAAAGGTTAAGACTTGTGTTTGATGTCAGAGACTGTAAAATAAAAAAGTGTATGGTGTAATAAGTGCTTTGGTTTGACCTGCTGTATATCAGCCACTGTGTTGCTTCTGAGCCTTCATTCCACTTTAACGCAGGTGTGCGTTCAACAAGGAGTTCCTCTTCAGTTTTACTGCGTCATGAAATGTTCCCTGTGGAGGTTTCTGTGATAAATGCAACCCAAAGAGTCTGACTAATTCTCAGTTTTAAGTTCTCTTGATGAGATGCTTATTTCTTTACAAAGGTGGTGATTTGATTAAACGAGCTGTCATATCCTGTTGATTTTTTCTTTTGAAATGGTTGTTTACAGTAAAAGTGAGGTAAAATCTTTCAATCACAACATCTCAAACATTTCAGAAGCGTGGAAATCATCTGCAACACTTTGAACAAATCCTACTTTATGAAATGTACCAGTTATGCTGACACAGACCAAAAACATCTTGATGACTACGTCACAGAAATGGGGAAATTTGTCGCCAACATTAGTATTATACTGTACATTCACGGCTCAGTATGGTGCCAGTTTTTTTGCTAATGTACACAAACATTTACAACTTACACAATGTTTGTTAAGATAGACAACCTGGATAAAAAATGAAATGGATCTTAAAAAAGCCTTGTTGAACGCACCATATCAGAGCTGAACCTTTCATTAGGGAGCTTCTTCACCTTCTTCTTGAGTCAATAAATCATTGTCACCATCCTGATCATTCTCCTCCTCCTCATCAACAGTCACCAACTCGCTTTATATCATTGTCCTCTTCATCTCCACCTTCTTCCAGCTGTCTTCTTCGTAAGCATCCATTGAAACCAGCTCAACAAACTGAATCACACTCAAACTACGACAAAAAAACTGAGCAAAATAAAGTCAAGAGAATTGTCAATTTTTGCTGCTCTTGGTCAAAGGAAATGTTCATTCTGTCTTCAAAAAGTATTTTTTTGTTTTTGGCAAAGTTCCAATCGTGTCCTCCAAAACTAAACTCCTTTTCTGTCCCCATTGTTCTCCAAACTCTTAACTTCAGAGTCTGATTGGAGGAAGCGGGGGTCCATCATCGCTGAAGCAGAAGGACAGCCAATGGGAGCAGGAGTAGGAGACCAAAGAGGGGGGTTTGAGATGTCGCTGTGCCCTTTGGTTTGCTGTCGTCAGGTGAGAGAGCGTATAATCCTGGTCTGCTTCGAGAACAATGACCGCCGGCACACATCCCACTGCCTGAGCCACTGATATCATCACCTGTGATGGTCAGGAGACAGAAAAGGAGACTTACTTTTAAATCTTAAAGCACAGTCTTTTTTAAAATCAAAACCACTGGATTCTCTTTTTATCTTTGAGAAACACAAGAGCAACCAAGAAACTGTGTTTAAACATTAAAAAATCATTCTCACTTATTGTAGCTCTCAAAAACTCATTATTTTAATTATCATGACTCCCAGAGGTTCATTCCTGCTGAATAAAATAACCTCTTATATTTTCCTTAAGTAGTTACAGTAGATCAAAGCTTTCATCTACTCAACAAAATACTTACCATTTAAAGCACAAACACTGACACAAACATTCATGATCCCCAGAGGATAAATCTTGTCCATTTAATAAACCCCTAACTGTTACTGTTGCGCTATCAGCAGGAAAACTCTGTACTTTTTTAACAAAATAGTTTAACATTTAATAGAATTAAAGTGTTTTGGGTTTTTTTTTAGTACAAAACTCAAAAAGGACTCACTTGCATCCTGGAAGTCCACATCATTCCCTTGCAGAGCATTGTTCAGTCTGTTGCTCATGATTTTCAGTTGCATGATCTGCTGTCGGATTACCATATCTGGCTTTGTGATATCGAGCTCTACTTCTGGGTTGTTGATCTGATTGGCCAAACCGTCACCCATGACCTCTGGAAGATACCTTAGTGAAGGAGATAACAAATCACAATAATGTTCTACTCTTACGCTGATCACCTATTTATGTAAATAAAGTGTGTACACATTTATACCAACAGCTGCTCATTGAAAGGGTCCTTGTTTCAAATCATGACTGTGTTGAAATCATAAACTGTAAAAAGAAATGGACGTCATCTTGCTTGGCTTAATGTGTGAATATCAGTAAAGGCTGAAGTAAAGGTCAAAAACTCTGTCTTCCCCATTCATTTGAGTGGGGCTGTGGTCAAACTCTAAAAAACAAATACACCTCATAGAAATGTTTTAACATCCATATGCTGTGGTGATATGAAGTTACTATGAAACTGCATTGTGTCCAGGCCCTCTTCTGTCTGAAAAGTTTCTTTTTCATGACTTATTAGATATTAAAAATGGGGTTTTACATCACATTTCACAATGATTGATGGCTGCTGTTCTTGTGTAGCTCTTTCAGGAGTCCTTCCATAAGTCAAAGGAGAGCTAAGAAGAGACTAAACTTTAGAAAAGTAGACATAAAACTTCCTCTGCCATCTGGCTCCACACAGATTTTCTACAGCACAGACTATGGCTGAACTATGGTGACACCTCAGGTGGTGGTGTTTTGGCTTCAAAACCATACAATGGTAAAATGCGGAACCACACTGTCCATTCTATAAACAGTTTATGGTTGGAATAAGTTTGTTTACTTGTAAATACACATACACTCACTCCGCAAGCTGCGCTCAATCTTGTCAATTAGACATGGCATTTTGTGCTGACAGCTTCTGGTCAGCATATAGTAGACATGGATAAACTCACACACAGATGCTGCTTGTCTGTACCTGTGAGGACCATCAGTGACAGGTGTACACTAATGATGCAGTACTCATAAAACATGTTTCAGGATTGGCATCAGAGCTGAGTATGTGTTTTGCCCATGAAAAATTTGCCACATTCAACCGATCTAGATATGTGTCGACTCCAAGTACTTCTAACATCTCACACTTTGTTTCCTTTTAAGTTTGACAAATAAAGTTGATTTTAGTGGGCAAGGTTCCTCTCAACAACCAGACCAAACAGGAGTGATCGCCTTTGGCAGGAAAAGTTGTCTGTGTTCACAGTGGTACAAAAACTCAACACAGCCACACATAGATAACCACACACTCACACATTTCATCCCCAGGGTTGAATTTAATTTGTTTCGTAGAAGTTGCCTGAAATTTCATATAACCCTCTTTTAACTACTCAGTCCTCTCTATATTCCAGCTTCAAATTGGAGAATTTATGAGGGTTGTATTTCATGTGTGACATTTATTACACTCCACAAGAGGTCGCTGTAGAGATTCAAAATACTATAACTCACTTTCTGCATCACACACATTTTATATTTCCTTAATCTGTCTCACACAGTCAGCAAGTCATCCATATTTCAAGGCTTTTCTCACATTTTTCACTCTAACTCTCTCTCTCTGCCTCACACACACACTCACACACAGTATGAATCTGTATTACATGCCTTTTGACTGTCATTTATCCTGGGCTTTCTGCTCCGCATAAATCTCATCAGTTGGCTGTAATCCAGCATCTTTAAACATGTTGGGTGTGAGCAGGGGGGTGATATAACATGTCTACATATCAGCGTAGCATCAAATTGTTCTATAATCCATTTACACACGGCTTCAGGGAGAGGAGGCCCGTGTGAGTGTGTGGTCATGAAAGCTTGTGCTGCAGGATGTGAATCTCTACAGGCTCATGAAATGCTGTACGTGAAAGAAATGTCAGCACCTTGGAATAAATTTCCATACATCGCTGTTTCCAGTTTGCCTGGGAAAAAATAGATGTTTGAAAGAGTCTGTTTTGTAATAAGACAAAGGACACAAATGAAGAACAGAGATGGCCTCTTTGAAGGCAAATTTATCTTGTGTCAGTGGAAGTTTCTTTGGAATAGAAGGAACAAACTGTGAGGTTAAGAAAACTGTTTTTGATTCATAATGCATCTTGTGTTTTTGTATGGAGATATTTCTAAGATTTCAGATCTTGACAGAACTTCAGTCTTATTTAAAACTAGTTTTCTATTTGGAAACAGAGAGATGAATCACTGCTGGAACACAATCAATAGCGAAAGTAATTCAAAACTGCTCCAAAGACGTACAAGCTGGGTCAACTGGCAGCTCAAAACTTCCTCAAAATGTGAAAACAGACACTAGATAAACATCAGAGAGTGTGTTATTGGATGGATTGAAATCAGGAATATATTAAGTCCCAGTCCAGAATTAAAAAAACTGATGTAAATTGACAAAATTCTCTCACAAGGTCACATGCGATGAAGCCAACAACTATTTTAACTGGGGAGCATGACTGATTGTTTTTGATGAAATAGATGCACATGTGTTAACGCTAGATTCTATTGGAGATGCTGAAGTATAAAAATAAACCCAAAGGGATCATATGCAGGTAGAAACTGCAGTATCCCTTCTCCTCCTTCTCCTCACCTGGCTTTAGTTATGCCATTCCAGCATTTATCCTGTCTCTCCTCTCCTGCTGACAGTTTGCTGCAAAGCGCCAAAGGGAGCTGGATCCAGTACTGCCGCATTTCCCTCAGTTTACTGGAAAGATCTGACACCTGAGGACAGAGACAGAGACAACAACAGCTGGGTGAAAACTCTGATTCTATACAATGTGTGTGTGTTCCAAAACCAGTCAGACTAGGTTTTTAAACCAGATTAAAGATGTTTTCAGGAGCAGAGTAGCTGCAGACACTGTGGCATAATCTGTTGTCATACATTTTTAGATCTTTTCCATTTATTAAGGTGCTCAAATTCAACACGTATGATGGGACATGTCCTCCTTTTTGGTAGAAAAATTATGTCCAAGGGGATTTTATAACATTCCCCAAAATTTCTGGGTTTTCCTCAACTCATTCTGCAGACCATTGGTGTTTATAATAAAGTGCTGCATTGGGCCACTGGAATTTTCCTCATGGTTGTGACAGGTTGGAGGCACCATGTACTGTCTGCAAAGCTGGCATCATTGTGCCAGCTGAAACTCGAAACACCTCAAATCTCATTTAAACTGTAACCAAGATTTTGAGGCATTATTTATAGCTATGGAGGATATTGACTTAACATGGGCAAAAAAAAAAAAAAAGATCTAATCAAAGCCAGTTTTTCCTTTTTTCTATATTTTACTGGCAGAAATTGACTACTTAACATTATTCATGTACATATTACCGGGAATTATTAGCTCAGATAGAAAAAGACTGTTTTAAATGAATGTATAGGTTACAGAGCTACTTTATTGACGAACTATCTTTGGGTATTTTTGCAGGATTTCCAAGAGGCTGGGTCAGGGGTCCTCTTTTTAAGGTTTTAGAACGTATAATAACATGTGATTGTCTCCAGATAAAAAAACAAAACTTTCTCTCTGATGTGATTTTGTCTTATGAACACATTAAAACACTCATAGACGCTAAAGTTCTTCGCATGTGTGGCAGAGACATTGTATATTTGTGTTTTTATCATCCTTTACGCACATGCATCTCCAGTCTGAGTCCAGCAGTTGGAGATGGTTTGTACTCTGACGCGGTCAAAGAGCCACTCTTCTTTGGGTCACTCGAGGCAGGACTTCCTGTTCCTGGTTCACTTGGATTTCCACACATTTGGTACACCTGCACACAATAACAGAGGAAATAGTTGGTATTATCAGAAATAGAGGGATCACTTGTGGTCTTTGCAAAAAAAAAAAAAATCTGCACTTTTAACTTATGTTTTAATGAAACTGCTGTTGTCAGTTATTCTGCCTATGTTACCTTTCTTACCATTTTGGTGAGTTTTTTAAGAGACTACAAACAATTGTGCCAACACAAGCATGACAGCTAAATTATTGTCATATTTTATATTTCTATCTATCTCAGTCCCAAAATGTGTAGAACAAAAAACTCCACAAGATGTCGCCAGATCCCCAAATAATAATGTCACCACCTCTGCATTCACACTGAGAGTGTTCACACTGGCTTAGTTTTGCAATAAACCAAATATTGCAGTTGACAAAATGTAGCTTACGTATCAAACTATATAAACAAGTTAGATTCCATGTTAATGGAATTAAATAGACTTTGAAATATAATTTTACTTTGAAGTAAACTGCGGCACAGCTTGGCACTGAAAACACAACCATGGCTATAAACTGCTCCACTTTCCGCCTGTCAAATAAAATACTTTTGATATATGGATCAATAAATATTATTGGAGGCTAGCTACGTAATAATTCTTATTGGCCACATTTGAAGGATACATCCATAAAACTACAACACCTCTGAAAAAAGTTAGTGGTAAGAAGTTGAGGTTGTATAGTCTGACTCAGGTGATCTTGGGGTAAATGACCCTTCAGGAGTATTTAAATTTATCCCTGGATCAGGAGACTTAAGGATATTAAAATCTAAATGAGTGTAACATCATCATCTTACCTTTGCTGTGACTGTTTCCATGTTCTCCTGCAGGAATCGAACGGCCTCGTAGATGTGGGAAGGGATGGAGGAGAGAACCACGTCCAGACTTGGCTCTACGCTGAAACTAGAGGCCACCTGGATCATTGTGTCTAAAAACAGATGAGAAGAAGACTTTAAGGAAACTCAAAGATCCATAATCATAGTTAATTATAACCTGGAAGCTTATTTCAAGCAAAAAAAAAAAGTATTTGTGACCATCTGTCCCAATAGTTTTTTCTCAGACTAAAATCATTTTTTGGATCATGTCAAACTTTTCTGTACAATCTGGATCTTACTGATGAGGTTCTGCCACTCAGGGTCCAGGTCCGCTTGGTTGGCAAGGCAGCCCTTCATGACGTTGGAGCAATAGGCAGAGCAGGGTTTGGCAGCAATGCCACGACAGTACGGACAGTAAACCAGCTTCATCAGGGCCTTGATGCACTCTGGACTCAAGGAAACCTGGAGGAGTTGAACAGGAATGTCAGCAACACAAACCTCAGAAGGATTTTTGTCCATCCAGAGCTACTTCCACATGCAGATCAGAGAACAAAATCCTCCAGAAAAAGTGAACAGTAGAGGGCAGTATTGCCTCGTCTAAATGAGTATAGGGGGCTCAATGTTGGCCCTCTTGACTGTCTTCATTGAGTACATGGTTTCTGTTTCACTGTCAGTGTCTGATTGTGAAGGCAAGTCTTGAAAGGTGTCCAGTTCCACAGCAGAGTTATTTTACCACTACTGTGCACAGAGGTGATGAAAGGAAACTGAAAACCAGCTCTGAAATGAGGGCAGGTCGTTACAGAACAACACCAGTTTAAGGCACATTGATACTGACGCTTGACAGTTGGAGAGCAGATATTTAGAAATTTGTTTGTGCAACGTTTGGATCCATTTTCTACAGATGAAACCAAACAACCTATGTCATGAAATCAATCAGATTGATGCATTGTTGATGTCAAGATGCAGGTATTTTGTGTCTAAAAATACCTTAATTCAATCTGTTAGGTCTAAAAATGACCATGTTTTTTCTGTTTTTATAAACAGCTACACATCAAACAGACTGTTTTCCAGTGAAACTGGGCCACGTAAAATGAAAGAAGTTAGAAAAATGTCTTTTTTATGAAGACTGTTTGAATGTGACTATTATAGAGGTGTATTTTTTTCCTTTTAAAGATGAATCTTATGACTTTCTGGACATCCTTTCAGGCAGGACAGCTTGATAGAAACGTGAATGTGGGGAGAAATGTCATCAGAACCAGGGATCAATCTATAACCAGTGCAATAAAGACTGTAGCCCCTGTACCAGGGTGCTTAAAACCTGAGCAAAAACAGCACCTCTTTGTGGTGTTTTTCAATTTATTATGCACCTGCCCGTAGGCTGTAACAATAAAAAGAATAAATAAATAGAGGGTCAGTGCATTTCCAGGCAACAAAAGCAGATTTGCTTACACAAAGAGACTTGCTATTGGCATCTCCATTTGTTTCTATGATTTCGGGAGAATTTCTTGAAGATAACGCTGTTTTAAAGACCATTTGGCCCTGTCTTTTCAAAAACAACAGATATCCAAGATGATCTATTGATAAATCTGGGGCTGCGCTCTTGGTTTTAGTCATCAAGTTTTCTGATTACATTTAACAAATTCAAGAGCAATGTACAACAGACTTTTGGGATAAAAAAATAACAATGCTCTGTAGTCCTTATTAATGATCCAATGGCACCCCAATGTGGACAAAAAATTATTGCAAAACTTTTTTTTGTACAGCCATTTATTTCATGTAACAATATTCTTCATCACAGGAAGGCCAAAAATCATATCTTAAATGTCCCAAATATTTGTTGTTTTACATTTATTTCATATTCATTTGTCAATTTGGTAATTTTTCTTTTGCATTTGTTTGATTGTTTTGAAACTATTTGGGACCCCAGATGACTTCCCATTGATTATTCTCATTTCTTTGGGCCTCCTGAAAAATAATGCATATAACATGGTTGTTGATATCCTCAACCTCTAAGGGTTTTGATTAAAGTTCTCAATACAGGATTAATTTGATGCTATTACATGGAATAAAACTGGTTGGGAAAATTTGTCGTGCTGGATTAAGACAGAAAGCTATCCTTGTGTATCCTCAAAGGAGTTAGATTGCATTGCTAAGTCTGTGTGATCCATACCACAATGTATCTTCCATCTAGTCATGGCAGATTGTTTTTTTACTAACAAGTGTGGCTTTGCTCAATATTTCTGTCAATTAAAGTGTTTTCTAATGGTGGATAAATGTATTTTTTTAATGACTGTCTTCATTGATACATGACCATCAGGAATGAGAAGGTTTACATCTTATTCTGTCCATGTGCGCTCTCTCAATCAATAACAACAATCCATGAGTCACATCAGACAAACAATGTCTCTGAGTGTTGAAAAAACTGACACTGCTGGATGAAAAAGCATCATGACACACATCATTGATAACATCGCTGTCATTCCTCCAAATGAGCGCTATGTTCTGATGAAGGAGTGAGACGCTCCTTCTTTTTTTTTTTGGATGGTCTCTGTGTTTTTCATTTTTAAGGGTGGAGACATTTCTCTGACAGTCAGGGTGTGACAGCCAAGCATCCATCACTTCTGCTTTCCTGGGACTCAGCCCATTAAAAAAACACATAAACCCTCTCAAACACAAGCAACCAAATGCACAAACTCTGTCTCACCAAGACATCTGGCATTCAAATTCTCTGTTTTTCTGGAACATACTTTGCCTCACTGTGTCTCACTCACCTGTGATACCTTCCTGACCACCTCCCCGCTGATGATCAGCCCTTGGACAAACGACCTGGCCTTGACAAAAGCGCGGATCACTTTCACCTTCATGTCCCTGGGAATGTCTCCAAATGGTCGCAACGTCTCCTGTTGCTTAGAAACACACTCAAGGTAGTCGTCTGAGAGGCTAACCTACCAGAAAGAGACGACAAGAGGCAGAAAAACATGTAAGAGATACATGTTCATGATTTTTATTCAAGTGACTCTATTTTGTTTTTATTTGACATCAAACAAACAAAGCTTTCAGTTATCATGTGGATGAAAAAGAGTAGATGAAGACTTGTCATGACATGAATGGTTAAGTGTGACCATTAATGTAAAGGGGCTTGGATTTGTCAGAGATCAGAGAAAGTGCTGTCTAATAAAGTCTATTTACTCACATCTGTAGGAGCCGAGGTTTTAAAGGTGCGCTCCAAAAGACGGGACCAGAATTCAGTCAGGGTTTCATCCAGGTTGAGAGCTGAGCCTCGGTAGTATTGTCTCAGGTCAGTGAACAGATCTCCATACAGACGAGTGTTCTGGGAGTACAGAGGGCCCAGTGGAGACAGCGCCTCCTGTAGGGAGCGCTCGGAACGACTGTGCAGCTCGGTGAAATAAACTGAGAGAGGGAGAAGGAAACAAGCCAAGAACGAGGAGTTAGATAAGATAACATGAGAGAGAACTACTGTTTTATCTCTTATCTATTTTAAAATATCTGCAATGTTAGAATACAAAAAAGACAAAAAATAGGCCTAAGAAGAAACTTGGGACCCAAAATAACAAAAAATCCGCATACTTTACTCTCACACTCTTATCAAAAACTTGGAACATTTTTCTAAAGTGGTAGCAAACAGCCTAGTTTCAACATCCAGCTGAACTTAGAATTAATTTTATTTTTAAATTGCATTTTATTTCAGGTAATCCTATGAATCTAAGTCATACATTGTTCCATTTCTTTGCTGTTTAACTCCAAAAATAATAACATTGTTCAGCATTTAGAGTCAGATCTGGTTTAAAACACATCTTTTTTTGTGTCCAACAGTTGCCCATTGAGTAAACTTAACCAGCCTGAGTGGGAAGCCTGCACCGAAGGATTAATTTGATTGATATGAAACACTAAAATATGCTCCAAGCAGAGGAACTGGAGGGTTTGGGGACCTTTTTCTTAGATCTGAACCACTTTTAACTTCATTGCTGATTATCTTTGGCTGTGTCTCAAATCAGGCACTTCAGTACATGAAGTATACTGCGTACACTCTGCACACACTAAAACAGTGCACAAATCTTGAAGGGTGATGTCAACCCAAATCAAACACAGCACCTTCACACTTACTTTTGCACAGAAACTTTCAATTTGTGTTGATTTTGGCACCCCTTAAGAAAAAAGTTGTACCTTTTCTCATCTTTTGCTGTGTAGAAATAAGTTTTTTCTGACCCTTTCAGCAGTTACTCATCCTGAATATTTTCTGAAAGCGAATCATGTGCTCTAAGTAATATGACACCTATCCTGCAATGGTAATCAAAATGTATAATCTTAAAATTTTCTTTTTTGCTGATGGTCCAGTTTTATTTATACAAGTACAAGTACAAGTAATGCATTGTAATTCATTTCAGTCTATTGTATGGCCAGCTAAAAACTCCATACAGCATCTTTAAGTAACAATGAACTTGATTAATGGACAAAGACTTTGAATGAACGTTTAGAAACAAAGAATTTGAACTGGCACTGGACTGATACTTTATTGACTCATGGATGGTTAATTTTTCAATGAAGCGATTTTTATGTGTGACTATTTAATGTTCACCAACTGTGACTGCCTAAAAATGACAGTTTAGGTAATAAAAGAAATAGCATTCATCTGTTTGATGATAAAATTATAGATAATAAACCAATTTGTATAATGTCATTTTATAAATGAACCCTCATGATTGCACAGTGTGCACACTGATATTCTGTTGTCACATATGAGCTGATTGGCACATGCCATTTGCATTTGTTTAACATTTGTAAAGGTTTCTTTGAAATTATCTCTGCAGCCAGATGGATGCAGAGCAACAGAGAGGTCAAATTGGAGGAATTAAGGAGTCAGCTTGCTGTCTCTGCAGTAAACTGGTCTGCTGCCTCAAAGGATGTGGACCAGTGCCAGCCTGTTGTAACCACAACCAGATGGGCGGCCACATTACTGCTACTGAGGTGGCCTGCTGCCTTCAGACTAATAATGTGTCCTCCTCCTCCTCCTCCCCTCCCCTCCTCCTCCTTCTTCTTTCTGACTAGCCCACCTCCTGCTCTCCGTTTCTTTTCTTCTCTTCATGTTTGTTTTGATTTTCTGCTTTTTCCTAGAATTAATGATACATTTCTTTCTCTTGCCACATTTGTCCGTCTCCCAATCGTTAGCTTTTTGTTTCTCCTTTCTGTTTTTCCTCCCTCCATCCCTCTGTTCCTCTGATGTGCAGTGATCTGCAGACTCGGCTCCTCAGTGGGTCAACTGCTCATTAGCTGAACCAGCCACTGCCCTGGGGGACACCCCTCTGTTTGTGTGTGTGTGTGTGTGTGTGTGTGTGTGTGTGTGTGTGTGTGTGTGTGTGTGCCCCTTTGAGATCAGGGGATCAGCTTATCACATTTCATTGTGTCTGGCTGACTCCGCTCTCATTATGACACCCAGTCAGGGGTCCCCTTGACGCACAGGACACAAACACATCATGCTTCATACACGCACATACACACACGCACACGTATATACACACACCATCACTTTTGAAGTAACAGGATTGAGCACAGAGCACAGCCAGAGCCTGTACCCAACACAAACTCACAGATGCAATCTACAAATGTCACTCTCCTCTGGGCTTTGGCGCTGAACCTTTGGTATTGAGCTCAGCCTTTAATGAGCAGCTCTCTTTCACACACACACACACACACACACACACACACACACAAACACACTGTACTTACTGTCAAAGCTCCTGTGGAGAGCGTTGAAGACAGCCTGCAGCGACCTGCCGGCCTCTCTGATCAGCGCCTCGGTTTCTTTGCCGCTCAGATTGGCCAGGTTCTCCTCCATGTCGCCAGTACAACAGGTGGGACCCTGAGGACATATTCTCAGATGTTCACCTAGCAGGAAGACACAGAGGTATCAAAGTTAATTGATTTCTAAATTAATTAATCAACATAACCTTTTTAATCTAATTTATTAGTCAATGTAATGGATATTTAGCATCAAACAGAACTGGCTTAACCACTTCTTATTCGTTTGGACAGCTCATAAGAAACAGGAGTTTTCTATCGCCTTAGTACTTGGAGCAAGCTCTAGACTGTTAGGCCAATTGACGCTACCAACCAGGCTGATTTGTGTGACTGAGAAAAGTGTGAACACAATGGTAGATATCAAACACTCTCACAGACATCCAAGCATGTTGACTCTTTCTTCTTAAACAAGTTCATGTTATGTTGTTGTATGTCTTGCAATGTTGAAAATAACATGCTTTAATTAATTCATTTTAGATTCTGAGTGTAAGGTTTTGCAGATGTCTAATATAGACATCATTTGTTCAAATCCATCAAGGAAACTGTGCTGAAAGAAACTCTTCTAGCCCCATCACCAGTTAAATAACTGAGAGGTTTTACTTCGGTAACAGAGATAATACCATAACTAGATATAATAACCAGTAAAGCCTGACAATCAAAATATTGTTTTGGCAAAATTACAGATGTACAAGAAAAGTACTCTTGCGGGGTTGAACTTTGAAGAGTTAGATCATCAAGGTAGAGCTTACTTGGTCTCAAATCAACAAAGTATGATGTGTTTCTCTAAGTATACATGAAATCATGAGCTATTGTCATAAAGCCCAGGGGTTGACAGATAATGATAATGATAACAAATTTTACACATAGAGCACTTTTCAAGAACTCAGATCCACTTTACCAGGTCCCCTAAAACATTGGTGCTGAAAGTTGTGGGAATGCACTGATCCGATCCAAGAAAAGACAAAAAAGTAGAAAATCAGGCTACCTATGTGAACATATCATCGTGTTTCTTAAATGAACCTGCTGCCACTGATACTAATGTTATTCTGAACTTGTGGCAATGAAAGCATATGGAAAAAAGATCAAACAATGTATGACTTCAAGGCTTCATATGAAATGTAACCCTGTCTATTTTTATAATTTTACAATTATTGATGAAATATGCAGATGAAGAAAGTCCCAGAGGGTTCAAACCCCACTTTAGAGACTGCGTATAATGTGAATGCTGCAGATTTGAACACACTCAGAAATTTGGCTGTAAAGTAAATGTAATCAATAAAATAAACAACACAGTATTTCTTTCTCAAATCTGGAGGAAGAAAAAAGTGGCAACAATTTTGGCAAGTCTCACACAGGCACTGTACATTAGGAACCCAATAAAAACACAAGATAATCTGCCTGAAGCGTAATGAGGAAATTCTGCAGGGCTGATTATGGATGATAAGAAAAGAAAAAATAAAATTCTTTATACCAATCCTCTTTGCCCTCAAGCCAAAAACTCAGCCCTGATCATGACACGCCAAACCTGAAGTTGTTTTTCTATTCTTACGGGGATTCTGCTACAAGGAAGAGTCAAAATAAAGATCTTCACAAATACACTCACACACACACACACACACACAGATATAGACATATTTGTGCGCACACACTCACAAAGTCTGCCAGACAGCCTAGAAAGCAGTCTGCATCATCAGTCTCTTGACAGCAAAGATGATTGTGTGTTAGTGCAAGAGTGTGTGTTGTTAAATGTGTGAGTAAGTGTGTGTGTGTGTGTGTGTGTTCCCACCTCTTGGAAGGTTAAGGGTGAGTAAAAACCCCACAGCTGTGTTCAGCAGAGGCTGTTTTTCCTCCAAACTGTTTCCTCCTAACAGTAAATGTGAGTTTGTGTGTGTGCATGTACACTATGAGTGTGTGTTTGTGTGTAATTGGCTTGAGGGGCAGAATTTGTCCACAGGATAAGTGGAGCAGAAGAAAAGACGCCTTCATCATTGCTCCTGCATGAATCTTTCATTGGCATTGGCTGGTGTGTGTGTAGTGTACGTGGATGTGGACATGCTCAAGTGTGTGTGTGAGAGAAAGAGAGAGAGAGAGAGAGAGAGAGAGAGAGAGAGAGGATACAGCCCCTCACTTGTTTTCCCACATCTACTTTTCGGATACTGGGAGATTTTCTTTGCTCCATTGTAGAGAGATAAAAGTTACCCCTCCACAAACACCCACACACACACACACACAAACAAACAAACACACCACTGGTTTAATGTTTTCATGTCATCAGTGGTCCTCAGGTGTTGGGTGCAGGTGAGATCAAACCCGCCTGCTGCATCACAGAAAAATCCCCTGTGGTCTTGTTTTCACGGAGGGTTCAGCTGAGTCTCCTCACACAACTTGTTTCTCATCAACCATAGAGCTCAGATACACAATGCAGGTTTTATCTTACGTTCATATTAAAGGATGACACACAGCTTTACTGTGTCAATTCATGTTCAGTATCTTACCTAGTTTTACATCTAATAATACATGACCTTTTCATAGACTGTATAAAACATGGACGTAGTCTCCGTGACGTCACCCGTCTGTTACTGCAGCTCTGTTTTGAGGCTAAACGGTGGGCGCGGCCATATTGGAAATGGGACGAGTGACGAGTGCCCAAACTCACAGCTATTGGGCGCCCGTCAGTCACATGATCTGTGCTGTGGCTCTAATTGGGTAAGCTCTCAATCCTAATATCTTCCAAACGGCTTAGTTAGAAAAACATTCACCCCCCTCACAGTGGGAGCCGTTAGCAAAATTAGCGATTCAGACGGGAGACAGAGTTTGTACCAGGCTTTAAATACGCCGATTTCGGCTCTGAAAATGGCCTTTTTCCCGTCTGCTAACACAGTACTTCCGGTGCTTCTGGAGCCAGCCTCAAGCGGTCACTGGAGGAACAGCAGCTTTTTAGCACTTCCGCGTTGTCTCATTTTTTCAGACCGGAGGTTGCCGCTCGGACCTTTTATAATGGTATAGAATCAAAGAATGTACACACTAACATGCTTACGCTCACCCGACACTTCACAAGGTACATCTGTTACACTGCTTGTTATCACGAATATCCAATCAGCCAATCACATGGCAGAGACTCAATGCATTACGGCACGTAGACATGGTGAAGACAAGCTGCTGAAATTCAAACTGAGCATCAGAATAGTGAAGAAAGGAGACTTGAAACCAGCTAAAATAGATGGATCATTCTTTTTGCATATAAAATATATAGAGTTACACTTTCTTATTGCATTTTCAACATGTTCTAGAGCGCTGTTTTCCTCTACTCATGTATTTTGCAGGAATCCAGTGAGAAGGGTCAACAGAAACATAATGATCCAGCCCGCAGCTGTTTACATCACTTCTTACGTTCTGAACACATTTATTTCATTTATACTTTTGAGGGATACAGCCATGAAATTTCAGTTTTTAGAAAAATTAGGTTCAGAATTTCCTTCATTTATGGTTTATTACCTCTTTTTGCAATTTGAATGCTGCATGGTTCTTGGTCTGAGTATTTCATAAACTGCTGATCTACTAGAATTTTCACCAACTGTCTCTAGAATTATAAGAGTTATGTATTAAAGAAAAACAATGAATATCTGCAATTTGTAAGCTGGGAAGCCTGAGTGCCCTTCAGACCCTACACGTTTAAAGTCGCCACCCATCTACAAAACCTTTTTTTAACAGCTAAGCTCAAGGAACTGTGGCCGATGTGTCACCAAAAATATACTAGGTACAAACCCCAACTTTTGACAAAAAATAAATAAATAAATAAATCGAACTCATCAGTTCAGGAGGAACCGAACAAGCTGCACCATGAAGTGGAAACACATTGGAGTCCAGCCTTCTCTGCTGGAGTTGAAACCCACACCATCAGTGTCGCACATGCGGTTCACAAACACCATCTTTGGGTCCTCGTGCGCTGCAGCTAATGTTAGCGTTTAGTTGCTGGTTTGCGTACCAACCTAGACGACGCAGGGCGTTTACCACAGACACATATGCTTTACTGCATTCCTGGGTTGCTGGGTAATGGAGGCAGCTGGCATCCTGCTATAAAAACTTAATGCACGAGGAAAGACACAACTCAACGCAGTGGTGACACACAAACACATGTACAAAACGCAAGCTTGCAAACATGCTAACACATGCAGACAGAGACATTAAAGAGACGTGAAGGTTCCACAAAGTGCAGGTTATCACACCACATCTGTGAATGAGTGCCTTGCTTGAGGGCTCGGTGATGGGAAATGGAAAGCAATGTGCAATCATCCGCACATAGAGAGAGAGTGAGATTGTCAGCATGGTGGAAAATCATTTTTAGCAAAGCCTTGAAGCAAAACAAAGCTTTTAGGTGCTGAGTTAAAGAGGAAGAGGGGAAAGGAAAGGAGAGGAGATAAGAGGAAGTGATTTGGCTTGGTTCACCCACAAGCTTCAGCATATATTTAGTTTGGTCCATATCCTGGGGGGCACACACATAAGGGTTTTAAACAGCTCTTATTGGTACAACACAGTCCCTGATCCCTGGGGCCTTGTTCACATGAAAAAATAAGATGCTGAGAGCATTGATAGATGGAGAAGGAGGGGGGAGACAGGGCCTGGAGGTATGACAATGAGTAAAAGATGGCTGCATCATAAAATGTTTTTCAAGGATTTGTTGTCACTTGTGGTCATAAGTAACAGATTGATGTGTCGTCTTTGAAGCAAGTGATGAGAATCTCAAGATTTTATTCGACTGAACATCACAGTCAGTCTTTCAAAAGCTGTCTTTTGTTACTCGACTCAAAGCCCAAAGCACACTCCAACATGAACAACTGCTTTGACAAAGCAGTCTGGTTCATCGATTTAGCTGTTTAGAAAGGACACACTTGAAGCTGGGGCAGAAAGCATCATCATAGTTGTTTTTCTATGGCAGGAACTTTGTTTATGTAAAAGGAACTTTTCAAGAACTCCTCCTACCCTCTGGACTGGGTCCTCTGAAGGACTCTAGTGGCTCTTGCTCCAGAGGCTTGCACTTCCCTGGTTTTAAAAGGACATGGGAAAAGGCCAAGCAGGGCTGAGCCTTCCTGATTGGTGGAGCAGAGATGAGATTTTTAGGAATAACCCCATTTCCAATATGGCATTGGCCACGCCATTTTGCTTCAAAACTCAGTTTTAGGAATTGACAGATGACGCCACAGAGACGATGTGTATTTATCTGGCAGTCTAAGGTAGTTACCAAACAGCTTCAGGAGTGAGCTTAGGACCTCAGGTTCAAATCTATGGAGCAGAAAAACAACTCCTTCAGTCTAACTTCTCAACCTCCTGAGACCCAAGCTTTTGTCTTGTTCGTATTTTCTATTTCTCCTTGCTATTTGGTAGGCATAAACCAGAGCCAATACTTTTGCACTTTTGACCTGTATTGGCATTGACCTTTTTTTTGTGTGCTTCGATTTGCCATAAATCAATTCAGTCCTGCTCAACCCAACCAGGAAGCTGAAAAATTGCATTTGAAATCACCTTTTTTAGAGCTGATAATCATTCTAAGATGTGGATTATGATCAAGGCAGATATCTAGAAGTGACTCTTATTTAAGATCACTTAGAAATTCCTCAGTCTCTTCAATAAACATATTTGTAACAATCTGAATAAGCCCTGAAAAAAACATATTGGTCTTTCTCTACTGCTTGGGAAAAGAAATACCTAATAAGTGTAATAACTAAACTTTGGAAGTTTGGTTGTCAGTGTTTTAAATTTGCATTTAGTTATTTGTGATATTGTAGTAACACTTTTTTTTCACTGAAATGGGTGTAATGTTGTGATATGTCCCTAGATGTGTCTAATAGGTCAAAGTTAAAAAAAAAAAAAAGTATCGGGGTCTAAGAGGCAGAAAAGCTGTGTCCACATATGTGTTCACAGGATCTTGAGAGGTTAAACACAGCAAGTATGTGCCCTGAGCTTTGTCTGCACCATCTGACGAAACAGGTTTTGCCCACTGAAGCCTGAAGTGCGGCTCATGAAACAGCTGGACTCGTGAGATTCTAAAATCATGTGAGAAGATCACACAGAAGTGCTGAGATCATGCGAGGACAGTGATGTACACAGAGAACAGCACGCTAACATCTGGTTAAGATGCCCCTCTAAGGTTGCTGCGCTGTAGCTGTGAGGGTTGGCTCTAGACTCTGTCACAATTGCTCAGACACCCAACTCCAACCATCTCTCCCGATCATCCCTGGAGCTTATCGCTCAGATTGAATGAGATTGCCCTCATCTGAATTTATCCGGAAAGCTTAATCCCATTTGTACCATTAGGTTACAAGAAAAGAAGTGATAAATCAGTGCTTAACCCTAAATCTCTGAGGTAAAATAAACAAAGGTCTTCCAGGGTACAATTAAACAGTGACACCTCTGAGGAAGTGAGAAATATGCAAATGGGTGAGGAGATGGAAATACATTTTTAAACAACCAGAGCGTCACAGTCTGCCCTGCCATGACGAGATAAACCCCCTGTGGGCTTTTAGCAAGACATGATAAAGTGTGGGCTTCATTTATTCATTATTTTAGCTGTTTGAAATGACCAAATATGAAGAAGAAGAACATAAAGGACGGAGGAGAAACAGGACAAATAGAAAGCTTAATTCACTTATCTGATTGTGAAGATAATGCTATAAATATCACATTGACACTACAGATGAACGTTTCTTTTATTATTGCAATTGTGATTTCTTTTCCCTTGTATTGCAATTGTGCACGCATGAGGGAGAAAAGACAGGTTTTTCTAAAAATAAAATAAAATAAAACACTGACAAAACTGTTTGCACAAACAGTTACATCAGAAAAAGTTGGAATATCACTGAAAAACTCAATATTTTTTATCACTCAAAAATCAGAAATAGAAATACAGATATTGTATGACTCATCCATAGAGTGAACTATTTCAAGCCATTATTTCTTAAAATGTTAATGATTACCACTTATATATGATAGGAACTGAAAATTAGAATAACACATACAATCAACAAAGATTGGATATTTTACACAGAAATGTCTAGCTTATGGAGAATATGTTCAATTCTATGTACTTAAATAAATTTTTTGCTACTTGTGACCACTTTTTGCCCATTTTAGTCAATTTTACTCATATTTTTGCCACTTTTTGGTCATTTATTTGCTAGTTTCTCGCTAATTTCAGAGTTTTCTCCCAATTTTTGCTCCTCTTCACTTATTTTTGCGGCATCTTTTGCATTTTTGTTTTTGCTACTTCTTGATGTTTTTGCCACTTTTCACCACTTAGATTGTTTCTCTTGCAAAGAAACTTTCAAATAATTTGTCTCTTTTGTTGAGTAACACTGGTGTAAAGCAAAAAACATCTTCCATAAATAAATTGTATCTTGTATTCTGACACATTTGAGGTTCAAGACAAATTGCTCTGTGCAATTAGAATACTGCAGCAGGCCATACTGTGATTGAATCTGATTTGCAATTGTTGACACAGAGTATCACCTATAAAGAAAAGACATGTTTTGGAGACTTAAAAACTTTTTCAACCTTTGTTTTATTCCTGGGATCTGATCAGCAGCATTTCCTGCAGCTCTGTAAACTGTAATGACACACTGCTTCACCTGACATAAGTTTGATGCTCCTGGCTGCCGAAATGAGCTGAAGGTACAACAAACAAAAAAAGAACTGTAACTCTAAAACCCTCTCATGCAATCACAGCCCACTCAGGTTTGAAACATTTACAGTAAGTATCCGTTAAAGGTCACCGGGGCCTGCTTTCTCCAATCCACTAAATTTGTCTCCCATAATCATCAGCATAATCCACCCTGAGTGCTCCTCAGCTCAATCACAGCCGTCTATTTTCAGCTGCTGCTCGCCCACTTTCTCTTTTAACATTTTATCAGCGGCTCAGGGGCTCAAACCTTCAACCTCGTGGCCTCAGTCTGGTTTTCGTAGACTCTGAGATGAGGCACATCCTCAAGGCAAAAATCAATCTCTGCTCAGCTTACTCTGCTTATTATATGAATAGTTCATTCACCTCATTGGATGGATATGAATCCTGATGAGGTAAATTCTGCAGTATCGATTGTGTGCAGACGTTTGATGTAATATTTATGGCTGTAAATTCATTTAATGGTGCATATTGTGCCAAGTGGAGAGCGTGGTTTCCCACAGCCCTCCTGCTGCTAAATGCTGCATTAGAGAATCTGCACAGCTCTGTTCTGCTGCGGGGCATTTTGCCCTTAATCATTAGTGAATCCATTTAATTCAAAACTTGTTTTAGGCTTTGCCTGCAGACGTGTGAGAGCTCATACTTGTCGCCATGGAGACCACATCAAGACAACACTGCGCAGCCGTTCATTTCCTTTTCCCATCAAACACATCTGGCTCTCACTTTCTTCTCTATGTCACACCCTCTTGCTCCGGCTCACAAATTCTTTCCCTGCATTCCTTGTGGCAGCCCCGACATACCTGAGCCCGTCTCAACAGGCGGGCCGACATCAGCACGTGTGCCAAGCAGGTGGTGAACAGGTATCCAGCATCACACTGCAGGCTATCGATGCATCTACAGAGGCAGCAGAGAGTGAAGCTACACCCCACGGAGAGTTTGTCATTTATCAAACAGCTTAATGTATACGGCTATTTAATGTTCAACACAGGAAAATATAACACAATACATGACTTTAGTCCACTCAAGTAAAAATAATTCAGACTAACTGCAAATTGCTGCCATTTGACAAGCTGTGGCACTGTTCCAAGTAAATAAGTCCAAGTTTATCACCATTATCACGGTTAAATTCATCAAAATCCATTATTTTGCCAGCCCTTGCCACACAATTCTTTCTGGAGCTGGATGAAGAGACAAGGTCAGAGCAGCCGTCACTTTCAACTTGTAATTTTCAAAGACCTTTGAAATAAACCAACCAAGCAAAATGTGAAGAAACCCAAATCAAACCCCTATCAAGGAAAGCTTTCATTATTCAAGCCAAATTCTCCAGCCTTGACAACACCCAGATTTAATCAGACGATGCTGAGACAGAGTTTACTTCAGCAGTTAAGGAGCTGTCTGTTCCCCTCTGTCGCTCACTCTGACACTTTGAATTGATTAATTTCTCTGTGACTGTTATGTTTTTATGTATTTGTTGTGTATACAGTGCCAAGATGCTGTCTTCTATGTCAGACACGGGATTAGTTATTGGTTTGGCTCCTAACTACAGACAGATAATTGGTATTTCCCCTCCGGTAAAATGCATTTTTAACTTCATGGACTTGCACACAAGCTGTTCATCTTTGCCGCAAAACATGACGATCTGATTATCCAGAGTCTGATGCAGCATTAATCACTGACCGGAATAAGTATGCAAACATAAACACTGATTTTTTTTCTGATTGAATGCAAGATGAACTAAATGTATCATTGAGATGCTTAAATTAAACTTCCTTGTTAGGCTACAAACCCTTTTGAGAACTTATCTTTGATTAACTCTGATGAATATCCCTCAACATTGAAACATCAACAAGGCTTGTTTTTATCCTGGAGATAATTGTCGCTAACGATTATCTGTGGCGTCGTCTTTTTAATCCCCATTTACGCTGTCATCTTCTAATAAAAGTGGTTTGAAATTTTGGAAAATATGTTTGTTTTCTTTGCCAAAGTCAGACAAGGAGGGCAGAACCGCTCTCATGTTTTGGGTTTAACATGGAGTTGGAGCCAGGAAGGGATTAACTGGCATGAAGAAAACAGCAAGCTGGGTCTCATTGCTAACCACAAAGTCCTTTTACATTTCACATGATGTGCTGATTCAACATCATATCAATAAATGAACTTCAGTGGTGATGGAAAGCAGAGAGGGTCAAGCTGTTTTTAACCATTACGTCTTCATCAGAATTAAGCTAAGCCCGTATTTTCTTTCCTTCTCAAACAATCCCACATTTACTGTCACTTGTGTGCTCTTTTATTTCCCAACATCAGATCAAGATTGCATAGACAGTATAAACATCAATTATCATAAAAACTTAAGACAGCATAATAAATTCACAAACAAAAGAGCAAAAGTCTGCATCATGTGACATCAACTCAGATGTTTTATTTGCTACTCTCTCAGAGTTGCAGCTGTAATTTCCAGGCTGAGCCCCTTTACTTTCACTAATTCACAAACAAACTTGTACTTTTCATTACACCAGCAAGTGTGTCCCAACAAAATGAGGTGTGGTCAGGTGCTTTGTCAGCCAATTGTTACGAAGAGGCAGAAGCTACAGTTAAAACTTCGTCCAAAGTTGATGGTGCATTATTTCCCCCTCATTTCAAGACACCACTTAGACAAAGACAATCTACAGTCTACCCATGAGCTTTTGCTTTGGAAACACGTGTACCAGTTTATCCCCCCCCCCCCTCTCGAACACCTACATGATGCAGTATCAGACATAAACACACCTCACACCTCCATAAAATCAAAAATACATGACACATAAATGTTTCTCAACTGTGGTTTCTTTTGTACTACAAAATGTTACATTTGCATGCTAGACTCACATGTTGATCATTTGTTGCTTATTAGGTCTTTAAAAAAATCTGTGTGAGGACTGGAGGCGTTGAAACTGGCCTCAGTCTAACAACTTGGTGAATCTGACCTAAATCTGACTTCTAAGCGTCTGGTACATGACAGAAACAGAAACTATGTACTGTGATTCTTGACCGATATATTGGGCCCGATTTTGCTATTTTCACAGGGGGATTTGCCAGCATATTTTTCCTTGGCATGTTTTACTGACAGGCATCCACAAGCAGCTTTGTGTCGCTAGGAGACACTACAGCCCACGTACAGACCATGTCTTGCTCCTCCCCGGCTTGCAGACTGCAAAGTGAAGCAACTTCAAAACTATATCTAAATTTGTGTTTGATAAAGCTGTACAGATATAGCTTTTCCTACTGTTTTCAACATATTGTACCTCCCTTTTCCGTTATGTATTAGAATAAATATAGTTCAATAAATGTTCTCTATTTTAAAATTGACACCCGTAGCATGTTTTGTCATTGTATCATTTTTTTGATGTAAATTATGGGAGCTAAAGTAGTATTGGCCCAAGAAAATCGGCAGCCTATATCAGGCATCAGTGAAGGGTAATGAAAAAAATTAGTATCTGCATCGGCCCTAAAGAATCTATACCATCAATCCCTTCATCAAACCTTTAGGTATTGATTATGCTATGTATCTTGTGTGTTTCCTTCACTTGATACATAAAGCTTCTGAGAACTTTTTTTGCAGACTGCTTCTGTGCTCAGTGAAACAAGCTTTTTAAAGTTTAATAAATACTTGCAAAGAAAAACTTGACTTGAGATCTCTTGTTGATTCTCGAATAGAAAAATAGAGTACAGAAAGAGTAGAACAGTTACGAACACAGACACAAAAATCATTGAACTCTCCACAGAATTTGTTCTGCTATTGACTGAACAAACTTGAAGGATCTGTACCGTTGCAATGGTTAGTTCAATGAATGTCTTGGTTCTTGTAACATGAGTCCTGTACCAGCCAAGTTGCATTGCTTTGGCTACAATGAGGCAATATTAGCTTCATGAAGGACTGCAGACACTTTGAGGTTTGTAAAACCTTCATCTGACTGTCAAAACTTCACTGCTTTTGTCACTACTGGAAGCAATATACACACAAACCTCCTCTCACAGACTTGATTAGTTGGATCTGGGTCAGAGCTGATACACAATTAAGAAGACCAGGTCACTGTATTTCATAACACACACACACACACACACACACACACACACACAACAATCATTTTAGAATTAGAATTAAAAATTAGAAATCCAAGCTTTTATCTATCCACACAAGCACGCACACACAAACGCAGACACACATTAAATGTCGCGCAGAGATAATACCCTGAGGCTTTGGGTTACATTCAGGGGAATGCACACAAAAGATAATCTCTCATGTTATCAAACCACAGCCTGAAACATCCACTATGAAGTTATTGATATGTGAATCAGCCGGTCAGTTTTCAGTGAAACTTTTAGACTACAGCAGAAATAGTGATGACTCACAAAAACAGCATAAATACCCTGACTCATCCCCATTTTTCCAGACAACAAATAAACATAATCACTAGACTGCATTTTAAACTTTAATTGAGTATCTTCACTGCTGACTTTAGCTGAGCTGGATAAAAACCGTTCTGGTTGAACTTTCCAAAAATGATAAACAATTAAAAACAATTTCTGCAGCATGCAAAAACATGATCAATTTTGTTTTACTTGAAAAACTGTTCTGATGTTTCCAATATCTGAGACTGTTGAGGCATCCAGCTGGTTAAATGAGACGTGGAAATCCAATTACAATCTCAGCCAGAGCAGAAGTGCTCCATCACGCATCTAACCTGCACCAACACAGCCAGCTCTAATCTCTGAGCGAGGCCGGGCTAGTGGTGCGCTGCCCGCTGGAGCTGAATCAGCACGCTGTAAAGAATAACTGAAGCCTCTCAAATGACTAGTTTCCAGATGTTAGACCGTTGCTCAACCTGCTGACAAAGGAGGAAAATAAGAGTTTGACAAACGGCTCTGCGGGGTGGAGGATCACTGATGTGCTTTGAAGAAGGGAAAAATCCCTTTAGCTTTATTTATAGTTGATGAAACATCGTTAAAGAGCACTTTTGATGGTGATTATAGATTACTGCAACATCTTTTGTACTTTTAGAGCTTTGGTTATCATTTAAAACAGAAAAACTGACATTATAATTAAGAAACTTGGTGACATTGTAAAAATTGAGTCAAGAGAGAAAAGATTTTGAAGCAGATCCATAATTGGAAAAATTGTCAACTCATCTCTTGGTGGTACATACTCATCTCAGAGATAATGTTATTTCCTGAAGTTGTGGGCCCACAGTGATCCTTAACAGTTACACATTACTTCAGATGATTTTGTTTTCACCTTTAACTGAAGCTGTTTGGATGAAATGGCTGCAGGATCAGCATTTCAACAAATGTTATCAATATTTTTATTATTGTAAACTCAGTTTTTTAAGTGGTATTGAGTCGTTTAAGAACATCCCAAACTCTTGGCCATAATTTCTTCATGGCTGACAGAATTTAGTTAAAACAACAACAAAGAAAAAGAGAGGTCCGAGCTGGGATTGTCTTGGTTTTTAATAAATTGAATGCTTTTAGGTGTCACCATAAATACATTGTAAGGAAAGTGTTGATGAGTGCATCATGTTGACTCCTCATGTCTTAAACTGATTTTTAATGTTGACGAAAAAGAAAGATGAAAACATTTTCAGTGTACTTAGATGCTTTTTGTACTCATGACATTAACTTGCTCACATCTTTCCTCCCGGTCTCCAGGATTCCCCACCCACCTGTTCAGTCTGCGAGCAAGCTTACCTAAATTAGATCACCACAGCCAAGCTTTTGTTCCTCGATTCCCCCTCACCTCAGCTTACCCATAAGCCAATCTCCCTGTCCCCGCCTCTGCCTGCTAAGAAAATAAAGGATTTGAGATTTCACCTCCGCTGCTTGACAGTATCTGTAATTGGGTTCAGCCTTGACGTGAGACAAAGGGTCTTTACCAGGAGAAGAAGCGCTATGTGCTGAAATGAAGACAATGATGTGCTGAGAACAAACTAGTGCTGCATCACGATTAAAGCTTAACATTTTAGCATGCTAACCAGAAAACTCATTCATGAAAAAGCACTGCACTATATCAGTGGTGGATTTGAACATCTGCAAATCCTCCAATTTGTCTGTGTAAAATTATCAACAAATATTTTGGCTTCACTTTTTGGGAGCTGTTATGCTGTCTATGGTTTCATGCCTCAGACCAAGTCATTCTGGCCCCTGATTGGTTAGTTAAGCTGAAGGAAAACAGCTGATGAATTATAGAAACCAGTATGATTTTGTTTCTTGAAAAACAAGAGCAATCAAACCACATCATATTGAATCCTCATGTTACACCGCAGTGAAAGTCATCGATGTTTGGAGTCTGTCATGCTCTGTTTGATCTATAGAGAAACACGACTACACAGACCACCACATCCAGGCACCTTTGCACTTTCTTTGCTTTGATCTCTATTTCAGGCTTCCTCTCTTCACCGTCTTGCCTCCCTCCCTCTTCCCTTTAATTTCTCTTCAACTTGTCATTTATTTTTCACTTAAAATCAGTTTCCATTACTCCTTCCCCTCCTTCTGTCTGTATTAATATATGTGCCTCACTCTTTTCATCCCTATTTTTCTCCCCTTCCTTGCTGAGATGAAAGTTTGCCAGAGGAAGTATCTTTGCACTGTGTTATCGTGGTAACAGTCAGTCTCATAGTAGCTGATCTGACCTCTGACCTTTGAAGCTGCACAGACTTAACAACACAGAGTACAGTGCACACATACAGTACACACACATGTAGTGAACATCACAGGGAACATATTATAAATAATAAGTTAAATCAGTGTTCGAGGAGAATGGTGGGGCTGTGACACACGCTCACACGCCCTAAGTCTGCCCTCGCTCTGCCGTCACACACATCAAAGCGCCTTAATGCTGCGCAGTAAAAGTGGAAGCCGTGGTTTGAATTTATTTCCTTCAGTCAGACGTTTATTCGTTGCTTCCCTTTCTTAATGAGCGTCTTACAATAACTCTGTCACTTACTGCGGCAAATTACTGCTACCTAAATGAAGGGCCCATGGAGCGTGCGTGTGCATATACCGTGTGTTTGTGTGTGCGTGTGTGTGTGTGTTTCCATCTCACACTCTCTTTACCGTTTAAAGGCACCTGTATGTGATTTAACGTTCCACATGGCCTTCCTCCCCATGTACTTTTTTACCTTTTTACAACCCAAAGTGGAGCAAGAGGAAAGAGGCCGACATCAAGCGGTTATGTTGAAAGAAGAGATGGATGGAGGGATGAGAAGGTGATAAAAATGGAAATGAAAGGAGAAAGAGAAAGCAGTGGAGACAGAGGCATGAGCAACACAAGAAAGAACAGAGGCTAGAGTAAATTATAAAGCTGCAATCCACTTCTGAACACCAATAAATCTGCAGATTCTGTCTTTTTGATTTAAAGTCACGGTACTTTTCCTCTCAATGCATAATTGATTGATTGAAAAATGACTCCCGCTGCAGTTTTGCGACAGCTCATCAGAATTTTTTCTTCAGCAAGCAGAGCTGCTGAAAGCTGTGGTCAACACCCAAATCAATAAGAGTCCCTGACCTGCAGGATATGCCAATTAAGTCCTCTTGTAACTGCAGATTGAACAAAATTTGAGACAAAATTAATGTTCAATAAGTCAACACTTTGGTAAGTAACAAATCTTATGCTTCTTTCAGGCCAAAATGTCACTGTCCAACAACAGTTATCCACTGTTTCACCTCTTCTTATGGCACTTTTTTTCCCCTTTGTCTCATTCTGAGATCTTTGACTGTTCATTTAGGTCTTTTGAATCACTGAGTAAACAAAACAGCAAATATTGGAATGTGTTTCTATGATTTGCAAATGCAGGAGGAGTCGACTCCTGCGAGTTGACTAAGGCATGCTTCATTTTTTTAGTCCATCCATCTGTCTGAATTGGCTGCCATGGCTCAAGTACTCACTTTGTATGAATCATTGGGTGTTGTGAATAAAATACGAGATGATACAGTTTGTTTCTAAATTAGTCAAAGTGCATGGAGACTGCTTGCAGGAAAAAAAACAGGTATGTCTTAGGGTGTATTCACACAGCTGTTCCAAAAAAGTGAGCACCACCTCCCTAAAGTCCAGTTTATTTAAGCATGTGTGAACACAGCATTTGCACTCTGCACCAAATTCACATTTTTTTGTAGATATTTTTTTGGCTTTTCATGCCTTTAATAGATAGAGGAGGACAGTGGATATGAGTAGGAAAGGGGGAGAGAGTGGGGAGTGACATGCGGGAAACAGGCCACAGGCCGGCCACCCACTTGAGGTCGCGTGACGTAATCCACTAGGCCATCTGCGCCCCACCAAATTCACATTTGACCTGATATAGGCTCTGAAGGAATGAAGTCCAAGGGTTGTTATTATGGTGCAAGCAACAATCAGCAATAAGTGAGATATTTAAGTGAGACCCAATGTGATGGATCAAAAGCAACACCAAATGTAACCACATTTTTGTCTCCAAGAGCTTTTAATTTTAAAAGCACATCACCAAATTAGTGCACATTCCTCCCTTTGTCTTTTACACACAAAACACTACTTTTGTTGTTGCTGAGCACCAAAAAATAAGCAACTGTGAAGATCTAAAAATAGTACTTGCTGATGCTGTGAATCTCTTAAGACTAGACTTGTGAAAAAAGGAAAAATGTGGAAAATACTAAAAAAAAAAAGTGACTTTAAAAGCAGAGGCAGTAATAAGACAGAGAGACGCAGCGAGAGGTGAAGCCAAACAGTGTTTTTGGTGAACCATTTCTTATTTTATACCATTACTAAAGCAAAAATACCCCACCACCTCCCAGACCAGCCCTGTCTGCTGCCTGCTCAATGTGTGTGTTGGTGTATGTGTGTGTTCACATGGCACCAGCTCTACCGTATAATACTATAATTCTATGTAATTTCTGGGAGCAGTTAAAGGATCTTGAACTAACTACTAGTTTTACTCCCTTTCGCTCAGCCTGTAAAAAAACGCAACACGTGCCAACTGATGTGTGCCACGCTGAGGGAGAAGCAGTCAACGCCTGACGGTGCACATTTGTCCAAGTATGTGGATTAAATCTGAAGAGGGTAAAGGTCAAGTCAGCTATCTTTGACTGCTGGGATTAGCCCTTATTTACACTTGACAGTAAACAGAGGATTGTGTCACCCTGTGAGATTTCAGAATTCTGCAGAAATAATGAGAGTTTCTGTGAGTTTTAACAAGCTGGACCAGAGCAAGGGTCAAACAGAAACAAACACGAGTGAGAGATGTGTGTTATCCCCTCACTGGCAAGGTCAGTGCGTAGTGCTATCATGCTGTGAGCTAAGGACCTCTAACACGTAGATTAACAGGCTGGGATTATCATGAGATTAGACATCAGCCCCTAATCCAAAAGCGCAGTGTTGTAGGTGGTGTTGGGACGGTGAGAGCTGGGAGTATGTGAATGTGAGGGGTGTGATGGAGGGGTTAAAAGGGGCTTCCACAGCAGGGAGCTTTAAATCCTCATGGGTGGGGGAACATTGGGTCACTGCTCTTTCCAGGTCAAGTCTTCAGTGTCAGAAACTGAAGGAGATGGGGAAATGACTGACTAATCAGATCTGCTGGGAAAACAGCCATATTGTTCTGGATCAAAGCTTCAAATGTGCTTTAAGTTTTCTCTCATGCAACAACTATCAGCAGATTAAACACAGAGAGATATATATAAAACAACTTTACTATAGCACTCATTCTAATTTTTTTTCCTTGGAAAGTGATGATGAAGCATCAATTTGTTCTCCTTGTTCTGGTCTTACACTAATGTTTGTGAAAATTAACCAAAACGTTGAGAAGTTGGTTGTCATCTCTAGCCACAGAGCTAAGTATACAGAACAACTGGCAAGGCCCCACAAACATGACAAAAAATAAATAAACTCTTGCATTATGTGGAGCTGTTCACTAAGTTCTGGGGCTGAGCAATATGGACAAAATTTCCTCTTCATTCGATATTAATACAATGTAATGTGATTAAGGGTTGAAAATAAAGCATTTTTCAGAAAAAAAGCATCAAATTATGACAGGATGTCATCAATAATCTGACAACTGCCTGAGCTGTACCTGCAGGCTGGGAAAAATCCAAATGAACCACATTTGGGAACTGTCTTAAAAAGGTTTTCCACTTGTTAGTGGAGTTTGTCTATCAAAGTGTCTGCCTATACACTGGTGTTGAACAAGAAGACCTAAACCAGTCTCTTATGTCCACCAGAATCCATTAAATGGGGGTTGAAGTGAGGTTTCTGTCAATCAAGTCATTCAAGCTTCCCCAGATCCCTCTGCTCTTATGAGGGGCCACAGGACATTTGCTGATGCATAAACATCAAAATACCTAAGACTTCAAAATGTTTGAAAGTGGTCAAAGGGGGAATCTTCTTTTCCTCATGCACCATAAAGAAGATTCTTCACTTGAACCACAAGACCCCATTCAAAAACAGACAAATAAGACCTGGGAATAGTTCCTTCTCCATTAATCTGTGAAATTGAGGAGAGCTCCCTAAAAGTTGACTCTCAGTGTAAAACAAGCAGTTTTAGTATATATACTGAAATGCCAGGTGGACTCCATAGACCTAATAAAAAGTCCTAGAAATAAATAATATGGAAATGAAAAACATATATAAACCCTGTGAGAGGTTGAATGAGAAAAAATGTAAGCCCTGGGGATTTTCAGTCTGATAGGCTCCACATTGATTTCATTTCCAATTTTCAGCCTTGTTATGTATTATTTCATTGGATTATTTCCCACTGGACTATAAGTGGACGGGTCCACTTGTAGGAGGTAGGAGGGGAGATGTTGGCTGGTACTACTGCACCTGTCTCAAAATGCAAGTAGTCAACTTAATATCTAAATTTAAGTGTAAACTAGGGATAGGTATGAGAACTCGAATTCTCAACATTGACTTCATAGAGTGTTACGTGAGTGACCCAGCTTTTTTTGTTTTGGCCTGACTAAATACACTATATATAAAAGCATTGAAGTTCGTGTGCAGTGCAAGATGTGGCTCTAAACTTGCATACCACTGAAACACCAGTTGATTCTCAACCACATGTGCATCAAGCACACGGAGAAAACGGTGGAGAAAGAAAGCAGACAGTCTTGATCATGTGTTTTACTAACCCCGTTAGCATGCACTTTTGTGACAAAACTAGGGAGAAGAGAACAGCTACGCAAGTGGCAAAGGTGTATTTAAAGTCTCTAATTTTTTTTCTGCAAAAAAACCAAGAATGATAATTGTTTGACTGTTAATTATCCAACCAGACAAACTCAGACTGCTAACATGGTTGGTAAATCTTCTGCACTAAAATTTCTTGCCAGATCAACATACAAACATAAGTGAATTGCAAAATAAACTATTTACATTTCAAAGGGACCATGTTTCTTCTGCCTGGAGGTCAATGTTGAGAAATTCATTCCTACATCTCCCATGGTGCCTGTGGGCAAACACCTTAAGTACTGCCCAGCAGCCGCTCCACAAAGTGAGCAACATTTCTAAAACTCATATAGACTCCTTTGAGTATCATCAGGAAATGACTCACTCACTGTATCTTTAAAATGTTATGAGCCAAGGAGACGTTTTTATGCAGTTCACCACCTCCGTGAAATAAACTCCTCGCTCCCCATGGCAAACCATCTAATAAAGCACAAATGCCATAAAGATAACAATAAAAATAACAGGAAATAGCCTCTATGCTGAGACTCGGGAGGTTAAAATGATAAAAAACTGAGCAGAAAGACTGGCTGTGCGGAGCTCACTAAGGTTCAAAGAAACACAAACAGTGGACGTGCACAGACTGTGGATTTTCTCTTCAACGTGTCTATTAATAGGTCTCTGTCTGAGCTTCACGTGAGTACACACACACGTACACACACCAAGACACACGCTGTGATGAGATGGATCCTGCTGGATTTGATCTGAGGTTCCCCATTAACTAAGAACACTTAACAAGATATCCCAGGCAGCTGACAAATGCGTTTGAGCGTACTATTACTTTAAATGCAAACAAATCTGCAACACTTGAAATCATGTGAAAGCAGCTGCACAATCCTGAATTAATTCAGCAAGTTTTAGATCCGCTCCTTCACATATAAATCATTCAGCTTTTTTTCCTCTGTTTACAGGTGACGTAATGTGCCTGCTGTGGTTGTTTGAAACAGGAGCCAAATCTGCTTTACCTGGTCAGGTGGTGACAGATACACATGCCAGAGACAGCCAGTCAGACTCAACGAGATCCGCCTTTGATAATACTCTCAATCAGTGATCCTATCAGTGCTCGGATGCCCTCCAAGTGAAGACAATCCAACATATAAACATCCCGTATTGTACAGAGGCACTGGGTTACTTTAAATCTTCTACTTAAGGGACGATTCAAGCTATAAAAGGCATTAAAACCCTGCAGGGATTCAAGGGAAACACTTGTGTGATTAGCTGTGTGATTAGCTGGAACAATGTAATGTCTCCCCTGGCGACTGCTCACAACATTTAAAACAGAACAGCCCTCATTCAACGGCCTCATTTGACTGTTTAATTTTTCTACTACAATCCTGATTTCACCTGCAGACACTAAAGGGAATTTATCCATTATTATGATGACTCTTATTTTTCCTAATGACGTTTCTTCTACTGATATCATACATAGCCTGTCAAATGTCATCGTCCTGATCCTGATCCGTCAATCTCTCAGAGTTTTTACACATTCATTAGGAAGTCATTTAGCTTACAGGTTTCCCTTACTTAGACATTAGCAGGGTATGTTGCCCATCCATGTTTTTGTTTCTATCTAAGACTCATAAGATGTGCATCCAAAATCCAAACACTCCTGTTTTGAGAGGAACACCTAGGTGCTTGCTTCAGCTGTGTATCTGATATTCTAGTTTTGCATCCTTGTGAAACAACCAAGGGGCAACATCCAGTCTAGAAAAATTAAACTTATGCGGGAGTGCTCAAAGTTGCCGTTCATCGAGAATCCATAAGAGGTTGGCTGCAGAAAGACCGGGAACCACATACACACTAAGCCAAAAAACAGACCTTTTACGGCATCAAATTAAAACCTGTTTACATGCTGGTTCAAAAACGGCTTGGATCTGAAAGGCTAATTTGGCTTTTGGCACACACTGTACAGAGGCAGAATTTTTCTAACTCAGAATTTTGGAGGATACTAGGGTCACTATTTTTTCCAATCAGAGGCACCGCTGAGCTCACATGACTGAAAGTCGCTCTATAGCTGTTAGACAGGAAGCTCAAAGCCCATGTCAAATCCAAATAGCACCTGCCATCGATCAGCTTGTTTATTCTGCTACAGGAATAGACAGGTGATGTAGCACAGACTACTTCCATGTTTTACACAGTCTCTGGGAAAAAGATCCTTTCAAGTCTCATCTAACATGTAGGTCAGTGATGTACCTATCTGATCATGTTTTTGGGTATTATTTGGGGAAAATGAACACCAGCATGTCTGTGTAATTTTGCTTTGCAGAGGTAAGATAGAACAAAAGAGGAAAATTACAGCAGCTCAGCACTTGGGAGATGTCTGTTTCAACAACAACTCTGACAGCAAAGTTGCAACATGTGTCCTCATATTAAGAAAAAGAGAATGCTTAAATATACTGGTTGGATCAAATCAGTGTCCATATCATCTATGCCAAAGCCCAGTTATCAGTTCTGATTTAAGGAAAAGTCAGATTGGCACTACTTGCGACAGCCTGACACCCAGCCATGCATTTTAAAGCCATAGTAGTGTGTTATAAGCATCCTGACAAAATGTAAAATATATAGTCCCACTCCTCCATTGCCACATCCCATACCTCAGGTGGCATCACCACACCATCTGCATACTGGTTCAAATGATTGTTGTTCAAGCTGAGTTCATCACTCATCAGAAAGCTGGGATTAGGCTCCAGCCTCTTGAGACACTAAATGAGATAAATTCATAATGGATAAATGGATGGGTGGACATTTATCTAACAGCTGTGGCTATATGTGAGTCCAAATGGCTCCAGGGAACTTCACCTGTGAAGCTTTCCCAACATTAACTAAAAAACTTACAGTTACTGACTGTTAGGCCACTCATAGGTCTCACTCATGGCTCTCTATGGTCATTTTTCAAATATAGCTGTTTTCAATCATTTTTCATTCCCAAGGTTGTACATCTGATTTGAATCCACCATCAAACGTTTCTAACCTTTTCTCTATCAAGTCACAATAACAAGACTGGATTTCGAAACATAAAACATTTACATGACTCTGTTTATTGCAATAAACCCAGGCTCGTATTAGAGTTGAGTCGTGACTTTTGAATTTCAAAGCATGCAAAAGAGGTCAAAAGCATTAGTCAAATGAGCTGTTGAAAATCTGTGTGCTTCGTGCTGTGCATGAATGTGTGCTACGTACAAGTCTGCACAGTCTACATGATCTTACAACGTGCAAACATGCACATCAATGCTGCAGCACACACACAGTGAAGTGTTGTGTATCTCACACAACACTTCACTGTTATAGAACTGTCTAATTGAGTCTCTACTTGTCTTGTCAGAGCTTGAATGAGATGACTGGATCCAAAATAATGAAACTTAAGGGCACAAATAATAAAAGTATTCATTGTTCACATAGTTGATCTTCTTAATTTCAGAAAGTTTCTGATGCGAAAAAGATCTGTGCAGGGAAAAGTTTGCTTTGATCCAGTCACTTTGTGCTAATCTTACCGAACAAAATCCTGAAATTTTCTGAATTTCACACAGGATTTCACACAGTAGCAGACTTTTAATGACCAGAAATTCTGGTGTAGCAGCTTTATATTATTTTTCAAACACCCATGTTCATTTTGCTCTCAAGCCCTGAATTACAAACCTCCCATTAATCCTTGTTTAAACCCATTAAAAGTAATAATCCATCCAGAGGACTAGTAATGCACCACTGTGTATTCACTAATATGTCTGTGAGGAGAGAAGCCACCACTCGTGTCCTTCCCTGAAATTACAAACCACAAGGCATGGCGGTTAATATGCAGCACTGTGAGCTGAGACGCGGGCTGAACGCGTTAAACCGACACATCTCATCCACTCTCATCCACTCCTGTCCTCTCTATTTACCGTCACAAGAAGTTATTAAAGTCACGTCATGTCAAAGCACGGTTTGTTTCTAAATAGAAGTTACAATATATCCCTACATTGTTTTTTACAATAAAACTTCTGTTTATTTTGCTCATTACTCTCGCATTTCTGACAAATCAGACACAATTAAAATGAAATTGAAAAACATCAACACTGGCTTTTTTACCGTTTTCCAAGTAGATATTAATCTATTGCAAATTAATATAACAGTTTCACTTCAATGAATAATTTGGATGCAATTTGTCTTCATTGGCAAAGTCATCTTTGGCCTTAGGAATATGTTGAGAGAGTCAAAAATGCCAATATGTTTAAAGCAGGAATCAATAAATTGCAATCTTAATTTAAAATTGATAGAACCTCAAACCACAATTATTTTCTATCATGTGACAAATTAATTATTCATGTCAACATTTCAGCTTCAGAGGACGACAGCATGCTTTTTGTGTAGAACTGTGCAGTACTGTATTGATGTGCCTGAATCAGCTCAAAGCCACAAAGAAAACCAGTTCAGCACAATGTAGACTCCTGTTTTACCAATAAATATGCTAAATACACACTCACACACTGACAAACACACTTTGTAGGAGTAAATGTATGAGGAGCGTTGACTCAAAAAGAACCAAAGCAGCCACTGAGTCCACCACATCACACAAACAGCTCATCTTTTCATTTGGAAAACAGATGGACGCTTGACTCCCAGAGAGGAGGGGGAAGATGAGAGGAGGGCTGGGAGGAGGAGAAAGTAAAAATAGAGACTGATGAGAAGGAGGAAGTGTACATTAAAGGGAGGAGAGAGAACAAGGAGAAGAGGTGTGAACAAGAATGAGGGGGAGGATTGCAGAAAGAAAAAGAAGACAGAGGTTATCGAGAAGCGATACGGATTTGTAGCTCATTGATTTTTAGGTGCAAAGATTGATGTTAAGACATTGAGCTGGTTGTGCTTTTGCTTCTTCGTTCTTTATTTCATCCCCTCCTACCACTACTGTTTTACGTGATCATCATGAGGATGCAGGGCTGCATGAGTATCTCCCTGTAATCCATCACATACTTGATTACATGTTGGCAATAGAGGAATTTAATTATATGACCTTTACACCAGTCATTCAGGATAACAGCTTTGAGTTCATATGTAGAATATCAATGTGGCTGTATCACATTTATCAGCACGCTTCATCACAGTAAAAAAAAAGAAAAAATCTCTAGCTGGGACATTTTCACATGTGAGAAATCTGTGCTAAGTTATGCAAGTCCCTGTAAATATGTGCACACACTTAACGCTCTTAACAAAATATACTATTACTAACATTTATATCAATTTCTTTTTAACCTTCATCCTCAAAAGAATCTTTTCAACCCAGAACTTTTGCTTATATTATCTTAAAAGATTACTGTTAATCTTATCAGCCTTTGCTGGCTAGCTGACAACAAAAAAACTATTAGCTACACATTTTAGTCTCATATTTATGCATCCACCTTACTAAGTTTGCAACAAGATCTTTGAATCAGTATATTTTTGATTAATAATTGATGGCTGCTTATGTCATGCTGAGTAAATACACTTTTGAAGCCAGTAAGAAGTTAGCAACACCAAAAGTTAATAAACCATGATAAAGAAAATAAATACAGAAAAATAATAACATTTATTACCTTTCAGTGCTGGTTTGTCCTTGAATGATAAGCATGGTAGCAAAATAAAAAGTTCAATGTCAGACTGTAAGCCTGTTTTGCTCAACATGTTAAGCTACCAAAATGCCTAATACTTTTCCTGCTTTTCAGAGCCAGCAAAGCTTTCTTTTAAATGCTACAAGAAAAAGCTTTTAGGTTGACGACTGACAGATGTGTTAACAAATGTAGCACAAGAGTTGCTGGAGCGTTAACTTGGCAAAATCCAATACAGAGCAAAACAGAGCTGCTAGCATTAGCTTAAGCTCCTGCAGTAGTACAAGTAAATGCAAACAAAACAGACAATTGTCTGTTTACGTATGGAATTAAACTCCTACAAGTACTGTCCTTGGTTTAAGATATTATCTTTGACCTTACAGGGAACCCACAGTTACTTATGTACTTTTAAGCTAGTTAGCCAGAAATGCTAAGGTTGACAACTTTAGCCAGACTCCTTTATTACTCTTCTGCTCTGTTGTTTGGGGGGTTGATAAACACAGATAATGTGAGTTTATTGGACAGCATTTCAGCAAATTATCTTTCTCACATCACTTGATAATCTTTCTTGTTTCCTGTTTTTTTATTTCAAGCATTAAAAAAAAGTCAAATGTGATGTACGCAAGTCAGCTTCAGCAACATCATCCCACAAATCCCATGTCCTTAGAGAGATGATGGAGTGATGGCTGAGTCAAGGTAACCAGGACAGAGCATCCTCCCCTCTTCTTCTCATCTTTCTTTTGGAGTCCTCCACTCACATCCTCCTCCTCCTCCTCCTCCCTCTCCTTCTCTTCCTCCTCACCTCTATCTCTGTCTCTCTCTTATGTCGCTGCATCAGACATCATGAAAGATTCACAGCTCTGCTTTTAACAGATCTTGCTACTAGACCCCTCTCCCCGCCCCTCTCTTTCTCTCACACACAAACACATTTATAGACACAAGCCTGCACTCATAGATCTGCTCCTGTCTAGAAAAAACAATGCAGTGATGGAAGCTGAGAGTGAGACAGACAACAAGAGAGAGGAAGAAGGAGGAGAGCAAAAGTTGAGGAAGAGCATAAAGAAACTGTGTGTGTCTTTGTGTGTGTTGGTATGAGGACTGGGTATTCAGCGTTCCACTTGGTGGCTTTGCTGTGAGCGCCTGACTGAGCATGTGATGTGTGACAGATGACGGACAGTATCAATTTCCTCTCTGGCACACAGGCGTAAAGGCTCATACACTGAAGGGTTTCACTGACAGGACACTGTGGGCAGATTTGAGCAAACAGCAATGGATGAGCTGCAGGTAAACCGTCAAATATTGATGCTCGCTTAAATACATACATGAATTTTCAGTTCGCTTCTTATGGCAGAATTCTCTTTGGGAATGTCAACTTAAAAATGCATAGAAAAAAGCTCAGGGCACTTTTAGGTGGGAGTTATTTCAAGTAGTTTGTAGCTTGCATTGGATGAAAGCTTTATTAATATCATAGAGTTTTCATCAGTGCACAAATAATGCAGCAATGTAAAAGCTTAGAGTCCTTAAAGGATCTTTGGATGTATGAAACTTACAAGACACCAAGACTTTCTTCTCCAGGTTTGAAAAAGTCACATTTAAATTTCCGGAAGCCAACTTCAGCTGTGCTGCACTGAATTTCTCTCGAAATTTTCTCTACCTCTAAGTCTGCTGCTGCTGCCTATCACAGTCAGCGATCAATACAAGGTTTCCCAGAGTACGGTGACCCTGGGAGCATAATGCACCTCAAATTAGGGAAACATATTTATTGATTTGACAACACAAGCACAGCATTAAAAGAAATGCTGTAGTAAGAGAAAACGCATCCAAATGCAGAAACAATTTATGTGACAGATATGAAAGCTGTTGCTAGGGGATGTTTATAATTGATGCACAAGGCTGATACAAGTATAATCTATGTTGGTGAAGCATGAAAGCCTGCTATCCTTATGGGCTGTTAAATCAGAGTATTTTTCCTGGTAGAACCCAAATGATGCAGCTGTATCACAGCAAAGTATAACGTATAAAACTTATGTAAATGTTCCTCAGATTTACAACTAAAGGTTATACTTCAAAATACATTACATAACTGTAGATGTGCCAAGTATTTTTCTGTGATCATAACTACTCCCACACAGAGTAGTTGGCTCATAACCTACTTATAACATAAACCATTCTTTGCACAACTCTGGTGATCAGAAACAATTGAACAGGTCTCTATTTTCCCGGTTTGTGCTATCAAAAACTCCTATCAAAAGCTGCATTTACATTATATCTTAAGCGCAAAACCTGAACATTGCAATTAAAAAATGGTAATGGGAGAACCAAACTTTGGAAAAACCCCTAAAATTTGAATAAAAAGTTTTTACTCTTTTATGAAGTGATTTATCAGAAGTTTCAGTATTGAAGTTTATCTCATTTTGAAGTTTTAGGTTTTTTAAGTGCAATGGAAAGACCTTTGTAGGGAAATAATAAAAAGGGACCTCCAGCACAGGTTTTGGCTCCTAAAAAGGTCACTTCAGCACATGTGCTGAAGTGACCTAAAGGACACTTGGGCATATTTTGGCTCCCAAGAGGGCAATTTATCATTTTTTGATCAGCCAAGGGACAGATGAGTGTGGTTCACCAACCAGGAGGGTAGCGCGCCCCCACCCCTCCTTATTGCAAACCACTGCCTCACCGGGTCTTTAAATGTGACTCAAACATTTGCTTAACTTACAGTAGGCTTGCAGATAAGTTTGCAGATTGTTTTTCTTAATTTGTACAATATATAAGGGAAAACTGGACTTATCACATTGAACCATAAAGAAAGAGCCCTGTCATTGAGTTGGTGTAAATGACTGACTCTTGTTTAACAGTATTGACTTGTAACCAAACCTGAAACGTATTTAATCTCCAGGTAATCTGACCTAACACACCGTGGATCATGTTCAGCTTTGTCATTCAACAACACATCCTCCCTGCAACCCCCTCATGTTCATTTAAACAGACAACAACATGACAAATACTTGATATATTGCCTACAAAACACTCACAGGCGTCACAACTCAACACCTCGGAGTACAGAACATGAAGCGTGCAGAACATATAGTCCCTCTCTGTTTCAGTTTGTCATACGATCACATGGGTGTGTGCTGATCTGCTCTGACAATGAATGTGTGAATGAAACACAAGTGTCTTACCTGGGGAAGGTGTAAGCTTTCTCTGGTTTTAAACACACACACACACACACACACACACACACATTTGTACAGACACACTATCGGGTGAGCTAGTCTTTGACTATTGACCAGGTAAAGGACACAATGTGTGAGAGTTAAAAGCGCTTGCAGGCACAAAGACAGACAGGCAGACAGCAGGAAAGACGACTTCCATTCAGGAGTAGAGCCAAAGGACAATAGGTGAAAGCATAGAGGGGGAAGAAAGATGCTTTTTTTTACACCTTGGTAATGAATTAACAGTATCTGCTTATCAGATTACACACAGTTTACTTTGAGATTAAGATATTTATCATATCTGCTTACTGATACAGGTCTTACACCCAGTCTGTACCTGACGGTGACATACATTTCACAGGAGGACTGTTTTCTAAATCTCATATACACCTGGTGCTTTACACATACCCAGTATATTAATTTACTGAATACTGCCTTTAGTGTCTGTGTACACATTTCTTAGCTCTATTCCGTTATAATCATGTTGAAAATGCTGAGCTTTGATGGAGAAGAGCAGATGGAGAATTTTGATTGCTTGGCTTGAAATACTCTTTCTCATGCGACATATAATTGCATGCCAGTGAAGTATGACGTGTTGGTATTCGAGGATGCTGCCAGAATTTACTTGCTAAAATGGAAATTCATGCCTGCACTCACAATAACAACATTCCTTCCCCCAAATGTTGCAGTGTGAGTGTTCTGGCTCAGTGTGTTGTGTATTCACAGGGGACTCTGTGTGTGCCAAACTGTGCCATAGATGCCTTGCTGACCTGAGATAGGCTCAACATCACATCTCAATTCTGTAACACTACAAAAAAGTGCAAGCAGGAAACAAAATCTAAACTAGAAAATGTGATGCTTTACAAGAGGTAATACAAATTTCTGGAAGATTTGATTTTGTGATAGCTCTGTGTTTAAACAATCTAAGGGTCTAAAGAAAGTCATGCTTCTACTCTGTTTATTGTATGAATGATTGAGTGTTTTGTCTGTGGTAAAATTCTGCTGCTTCTTGGCCAGGTCGCTTTTGCAAAAGAGAATTTAAATCTCAGTAAGCTTATAAGTTGTTGAATAAAGGTTAAATAAACTTTTAAAAATGCTTTGAAATGTCTTTGGCATTGTTATCCATCCCTAACAGGACTGTTTATCTTGTAAGTCTTACTGAGGGACTTGGCAGTAAACTGAAGTAACCTTCTTCAGCGCTCTGCAGATAATGCGGATCATGTGAAGATTGATCTCGTCCCAAAACATCAGGAGATGGTTTGTTTTTCCAAAGAGTTAGTCTGCTCGGAGCTGAGACATCCAGGAATGTAGAATCAACAAAAACTGAATGTTCAGATTTTATTTCATGCAACAGTTTTGGATTGCTTGGGTGTTTTGGCTGGTTTAAAAAACTTGACCTACAGGATGCTGAGATCAGTAAACACATACACATAGGTCTAAATCCTATTAGATATTGCATTTTGCTTGCCACAAGTAAGTTGTTTAAAAATGTCTGTTGCGAAGAAGTCCCCATCAAGCTACAAAGCCTAAAGATCTGCATATTCACTGAACTAATATCAGAAGTCTCTACACTACGTCTGTGGTAAAGCTTATAATGTTGTTAATCAGGCAACGATCAGTTAATGTGAAGGGATACATCTGCAAAATAGTGATTCAGGACACTGCCACAAACATCTTTAGTCCATGACCTAAGACAAAAATGGTCACAAGTGATGTAAATCCAGAGATTTTGACATGAATTGATTCCTTTCTGCAATTCTCAAATGGCTGTTGAATCTGCAATTTGGCACTTGCCATTTTTTATTTTTTATTTTTGGGTATGCAATGTTCAACACACACATACAGGCTGAGCAGACATGCAGTGGCTCACAGAGTTTGTCCTCCTCCTGTGTTTTGCCTTTTTTGTAGGCTTTTATAATCTTCTGCCAGAGATGTGAATCAATGACAAGTAAGGACTGGAGATATTTCTAGTGCAAGCACAATGCATTTTGTCAAGATGGTCCAACTTGGAAAGAGAAAAAGGTTGATTTCTGTAGGAAGCAAAGCAAACTTTAAACAATGGCGTACTTGAACATTGAACTATGACTGTTTCAAATTCTATGGCAGCTTGTGTAATCATATGGCATGAGAAGGAGGGTGGGAAATAACAAAAAAAAATGGATGATCAGAAAATCAAATATTTAGATCTCCATAACAAAACAAGAGCCCACTCTGACTGAAGACAAAGTTTAACACACAGATCTGGAAGCCGCTGCCTTTGACCCTAAAAGTATTAAATTTGATACCTTACGGGATATTAACTATAACCAAACTGTCAGGTTGTCAAAACCCCTGCTAGGCTCCACTCAGATTCACAGCTCTTTCTCTGTTAGTTGCTGGACCACTCACACTGCACGTCTCTGTCTGACCCTGATAACAGCAGGTGAAGTGACAGCTGAGAAGGTTTGTGAGCTGTTGCATGTAATGCGGTAAAATATAAAAATGAGTGCTCATTTAGTAATGTGACTAGACTTAGAGACAATACATAAAATTAATTGAAAGGCTCAAACAGATTGCATAACCTTGTGGTATGAATATTGTTTATGCCGAAATCCAATGACATCACTGAAAAGATATGTTGTGCAGCAGCCCTATTTTGATTGAGGTAGTGAATATCATCAAGACTCTGTTTTCATTTTCTCTTCACTATAGCTTGTTTTGGCTGCCTTTGTTCCCCCATATAAAGTTATGTAATAAGTACTGTTTAATCATCAGACTGACTCCTATTTTGTATCTTCAGTCATAAAATGTAATGCTTTATCTCTACAGTTTCAAATTTGGAAAGAAAGTGCTGTTTTTGAAAATCTTTTTAAATCATCCTGAGTGACTTTGTCTTCCAGTCGCAAGAGCTTTTGAGTGAACATGACTAGTTTTAAAAAGTTCTGACAGGCAACAAAAGCATCAAACCTAAGTGTTTTTCAAATTTAATTCAGTTATCTTAAAAGCTTCAGGGACAAAGAAAAAGGAAAAAAAAAGTTGTGAAATTGAAGCAATTTAGTTTGCAGGTCTTCACAAGATTAAAAACTGAAATATCGAACCCGATGTGTTTTTCTCAGGTTCAAACACAAGTGCACCATAATGTTGTGTGCATGAGGAACCTGTGGGACCCACGCATCCATTAGAGTGATGCTGACACAGGTGTATGTGAGGAGTCTCTGTCCCTGTGGGCGAAAGCTAAACTTAAAAACCTTGACTCTCTGAAAAAAGAAAGATTGAGAAGTATGGGGAATTGGCCGCCATCTTTCTGTTCCTGTCCGTGTTAATGGTTTCTGGGAAGGCAGAACTCTCCTGCTCAAATAACTGGAGCAGATCAAGGTCCAAGTGAGTGAAGCATTGTGTTTTTTCATCTGTCAATAAAAGATGAGTTTTTAATGGAAAGGGAGGAGGAGGTACGTCACGTCCTCAGTCGTCCATGAAGCACAGACAGAGACCTTGAGTGACTCACTTATTCTCTGTCTCTACCTCTCTTTTCCTCCCTCTCTTTGAGTTTGTTGATCTCCATTTCCCTCGCACGCCCACACCTACACACTCAGACACATCCAATATTAATACCTCTCCCGCCCTTATGAGATTATTTTCACTGACACAACATGGAATGACCTTCACACTGAATACACCTCAATCTTGCCTCTTTTTCATCTCCTCCTGTGCGAGCTGAGGTCAGTTTTTCTACACATCTTCAGGTGAAATACAGGCTGAGACAGAGCGACAGATGATTGCCTTAAAGGTGGAAACAACTCCATTTCTCAATCTTTGCTCTCCCCAAGGCCAGAACAGTTTAATCTTCTGTGAGGAAGAGCAGCAGCAGCAGTCACAGAGAGGAGTCACACAGACTTTGATGTGTGATGCCTGGTTGCTTAACTGACCGGCTGTTGAGCAGATTGATTTCTTGACGGGCTGTGTAACTGACTGATTGATTCAATGCATAATTGCCTGAATGCTCGGCTGGTTCACTGACTGACAAGAGAGAGAGAGAACCAGAGGATGAAACACATCTCATTATCTCCTCTTTTTCAACTTCAGAACTCCACCTTGTGTAGTGAGCTGTGCTTTACCTCGGATTAACCTGAATCATTACACTATATTGATGACAAACAGGCTCATTTAAGCATCTCTCAAGTTGCTCACACAACAAAAAGACACATACACCCACCACACCTGCAGTCGTTGGACCAGCAGACAATGAAAAATGCCCCTCCACACACCAGGATGTCACTGCAATTCAACATGGAGCACCAGCCGCCACAGGCAGAGAGTAAATCTATATTTTCCCCTGTAGTTGATATTAAACAGTGTTCACACCTGCAGTGCAAGCATCAGCAAACAGCCATAACTGCCCTGAATACACCTTAAGAGATCCACAAGCACATGGCTTACGCCCACCTGCAATCCTGCCTCTCAGCAGACAATGAAAAAGCCTCAAGTAGGACTACAATATGGATATGTACGGACTGAGAAACACTTCTGTTAGGACTGGTGCAGTGTCCAGGGGCAAAGATGTGAAATTTGAGTTTGAAACAGGTCATGAGATTGCAAAGTGAAAGCCAAACTGCCTTTGAGAACAATAAAACAAGTGAATTTAGCAAAAAAAACTTAAGGATGCAGATTGGTTTGCATGGATAATACTCTTCATTTAAACATATGATGCACTAAGTGCTGAATAAGTAACATGGATAGACGCATATCAATGCTATACGGTAAAGGCAGGAGATACACTCTCATCCAGCTGCAACTCAAGAGAAATTAAAGCCTCTAATATGATGTCAGAGGAAACAGCATCATAACAAATTGATGAATGAGAAAACAAGCTTATTGATTATGTCATAAAATATGTCTTGAGAGCAGAGAAGTGCACACAGTCACGTGTTTTCTGTGTGTATTTTGCCTCCAAACTCACCGGAGATCTCTGTCGGTGGCACGCCGGCCAGAGTGAACCCTTTCCCGGTGTAAAACTGCCGCAGGTTGGTGCAGCTCTTGTCCGCCCCAGCGACCACCGGGCCCGGTGCTGCACACAAACACCCCAACACGCACAGTAATACCGGGAGACGCATCTTCTCAAGTGTGTAGTCCTTTTTAAGTTTCTCAAACTCAGTCCAAAAAATCCTGCGAGTGTCTTTTGCGAGCGATTGAAGTTTTAAGGGGATCCTAATTTCCCTCTTTTGCAGCTAATTTTGAAATCAAAGGAGTTTCAGCCACACAGAGAAGCTGTTTCTCCCCCCTAACAAAGTGCACGCTGCTCCGGTTGACTCACACGCGGAGAACCAGGGGAGAGAGAGGCGGGCGCTTCTGGGCGTCTCTGCGGGAGACAGAGCAGCGACGCGCGGCTGTAGGTGTCAGGTACACCCCGCTCCTCCTCCACCTCCTCCTCTGTTCCTCCTCGGCGTTGCTGCTGGCTGCAGAGAAGTCAGACAAAGAGTGTGTTTGAGTGTGTATGAGGGTGTGTGTGTGTGTGTGTGTGTGAGTGAGAGGGAGAGAGAAAGACACGGGCAGAGCAGGTGTCGCTCAGTGAAAGCCGGCGCAGACCCAAGCGCGCATTAGAGGTTCATGATTATGGAAGTAAGCCGGTTTAAATACAACAAAGAAGCTAAATCCGTTGTATCTGATGAGGTCTGAGACTGAAGACGAGCGGTCCGGTAAATCCTCCTGTCCGCACAGTGGGACAATAAAACGTGTGTGTGGGAGTGTGCCAATGAGCCTTGATGCTCTCTCTCTCTCCCTTTGTGTGTGGGAATAAAAGTGTGCCTTCTGCTGCAAACACCATGAGTCAAACAGCGCCCCCTGTAGTCTCTCAAATACAGGAAAGATAAATTAATCTCGAGGGGCTCCCATAAAATATGTATGTTGTAGTTGGTAATATTAATTGAAGCTGATAGTGTACACAATGGAAGTGTGTTTTGCTTTCATTACCTCTGCACACAATCATCAGTGTGAAGGCTCAGGCTTATTAGGAATCAGAAATTAGGTGGAAAGTTTGAATGGTATTCTTACTAAGGGAGAAGTTTGGCATAAACTATACCTCAATGTAGTAGATGAATACAAATATCATCATCAAAATACTGGTTTCAGACCTCAAACTTCTTAAGACCCAGTGTCTCCATATGTGGACATTACAATTCTGCCACTCAGTTCCATAATACTTCATTTTTAAAACTTTGATGTATTATCCACATTCCCAAGTCATCCCAATACCCAAGCCATCTTTTGATAATATTACGACTTTGCACCCATTTCAGGGGGAAAAACACTGTAGTAATGAACAATGATACTGATAACTAAAAACTAGCAGGTAACAAACAAAACTAAAAACGTAACTTTCTGTACAAAGTTGTTAAAATTAGCCTGATACAACTTTCTGTGAAAAATGTGCACAGGATGAATTGGCAAAGATTTGAGCAACACCGCTTTATACACAGGGGGTGCTAAAGTATAAGACACTGAAAGTTCCTGCAGGAGCTTTAAAGATATATTGTCATGGTGTGTTAAAAGGACCCAAATTCAAGACTCAAATACAGAAATTTGGTCAGGAGATTTAATAAGAAAATCACCAAAGTACAAACAAAAACACAGCAAAAGGCTGAATTACTGAACGACATGATGCACAGCACAGCACAGGCTGGAAAACTCTATTACAAGAAACAAAAATGTATCACTTGATGTCTTAAATCCAAGCGAGAGACAAGACTAGATAAAAGTGTCATAGAAATGTGATATGACAAAACAAACGAGCACAGGACAGGGGAAAAACACAAAGACAGGAAGTAAAATAGAGCAATCACTGACACTTAACTACGAAATAAAAGCTCAAGGGACAGACAGAAGACATGGGGGAGAAAACTAACTCGACAAAACCGACGACATGACATATCCTGGAGATAAAGCAACGGTTTGACAGAGGAGCTTTTGGTTTGGGTTGGATTTGATGCCTCTTCTGGGCAATGAGTGTGTGAGTGGTGTACAATAATGAAAAGTCACATAAAGGGTGTGGTTCACTTTTCTTTTTATGTGGACTGCCTCTTTAGATGAAACAGGAGAAGAAAACAGAAGTGATTTAAAAAGAATTCAGTGATACATCAAACCTCAGATCATAAGGCGGGGGGTTTTGGAGCTTAGGGCCTCTTGAGTGAGTTACAGGTCAACCACAGTGTTCAGTCGGCCTGCAGTGCTGAAATATCTCTTTCCAAATATTTCACCACATACTCTTGAGAAATGACCACAGTTTGTGGTTTAAGGCTACACTTACTCCTGCAAGAAAATATAAGAAATGGGTCGTACAAATGACAGATATGATCCTTTCCCTAAAATAAGAACCTGACTCACCCACAGCCGTAGACACGCCATGTAGCTCCGCAGGGAGATCAGCGACTGGTATGGATTCAGAGTCTTCCTGTGGCTCAGTGGCAAGGGGTTGGTGGATGTGACCGATGAGCTGTCAGACGCTCTTAGATCCTCTCTGTCCTGCATTCTCCCCATCAGCATCGCCGGGCCCAAAGGCAGGCCAGGAAAGGTCACAGGCAGTCCTGAAATCTGACTGACTGACACCTCGGAGCTGCAGCAGAAATTAGACCCAACTGTTGGTGAAATTAAAGCCATGAAAGGTTCAAATATGCTGTAATGACTTTGAAATTGGGTGTAGCAGAGGAGTGTGAAGGTGACAGTGTGAGAGAAGTTAATGTTTCATAGGTCAGACTCAGGGTTAGGGCTTTTTAATTAATAATAAAGCATGCAGTACATTTACAGCTAATAAAAGGATTAAAAACTCAGTGCACTGGACTACTGACTGTTCTTTGTAACAACAGGAAACATTTAATGCTCAAGACAATAAAACACCACTCTCCTTTCATTAAACATACATGAACAGTTCTGGGCAAACCAATCACACAGGCCTCTGAGCTTTAAGTCTCAAAGCAGGACTAAAAGTGAGGGGTGTTTCTCAGTAGCATCCATTTCTCGGGCTCTGTACTCAGTTGAATGTTGTGATAGTAGTTTGTTAATGCATGCATACACTAAGCAAAATATGTGTTATAGTTCACATTGGAGGGAAAATTCCTGCTTTGGTGTCTAAGGACCTAAAAGCTCTCACCCAACCCTTTTCTGATGATGATCTTATGCACGATCCAAACCTCAGTGACACTCTTTTGGCTGACGGTCGAGCAAATCCCTTCAAACATGGTTTCAGAAAAAGATTAATTTCTGACAGTGCAACTGAGGCTTTAAGTTTGAGGGCAAATGCACAGCCTTTACTGTCTATTCATCCTCTAAAAAAGTCATCATAAAATGTTATAACCAGAAGCTACAAGCTGCTTTATTAGCCTCTTTAATAGTGAGCTTAAAGGACAAGTCAACTTAAATTGGATCATACCTACTCATATAAAACTTTGAAATTCATTGTAAGTATCAGTTAGAGTGAAAATAATTACATGCATGCAAGTTTTCATAAAATCAATCACATGGATCTACATTTACTCGTACCTGTGCACCCCTCTTATGTGAATGGTTTCAACTGGAGGCACGAAAATGTGTGTAAGCCAAGACATCAGAAAAATTAAGCCTTCACACTGATGATTGTGTCCAGAGAGACTGGAAACTATGAACATACCAAGCCATAAAAATAGACTTTTAAGGCATTAAAAAGCATATTTATAGCCTGGTTCAAAAACAGCTGGGGTCTGAAATGCTTATTTCACTGTCAGCACACACTATACAGGGTGAATTTCCTTCTAATTCAGCTATTTAGAAGATATTAGGATCACAAGTCCAATCAGGGGCACAGTTGATGGGCACCCTGCAGCTCTTAGACAGGAAGCTCAAAGCCTGCATCATATCCAATATGGCCTCCACCATGGATTGGCTTCATTGCTCTACATCAGGAGCAGATTCAGCAAAGACTACATCCATGTTTTACAGTCTTTGGTGTAGGAACTCTTGTTGTTTTGACATTGCACCACAGCTAAAGAGAAAATGAGAAACTGCTGTTATTTCGATGAATTGTTTGTTTGAAGTGGACCAACAAATGACAGACTTCACTGTGGTATAGGCCTATAACCAATCATCATGACTGACACACTAACATGAGAAGGAGCTCTATCATCTTTTATCCGAACAAAAGTTTCAGCCTCACCTTCAGGTCAATAGACAGACACACCTTTCTTTTTACAGACACTCTATTTCATTCAAAGGAGAGAATAGAGCTTTAAAGTAATCCCCTGACAGATTTGAACATTCTGAGCCCCATACTAACCCATATTGTAAGACCAGGGGAAGTGTTAATCCAGGTAATAATTTATTCCCTGACAGGCTAAGTGTCGTTAGGATTAATGTGTGAAAAGAGATTGGCACTTTGCAGCATAATGTTTTATACTGGGCCATTGAAGAAGGGAGTGATTAGTAGTAAATCAAGTGTCAGCGTTTTTCAAATGATTTACAAGAGTTCAGGGACACAATGCTCCCTGACTTCTCCATGTGAGGATTTTTGTGAGAAATGCCCAAGAAAAACGAAAATGGGAAAAATAACACAGGCAAAGTTAGATATATAAGGGTTTGGATATAAGGTGCTTCCACACCTGGAGAGTTTAGAGGGGTTGTCTCTGGGGGAAAACAAGCCAAGATCACAAGCCATCACACACCAATGGTCTATTTGCTCTGATCTGACTTAAGGGCGAAATGATCTATTGTTGTGTTAGTTAGTTAGGTCTTTTTCCTTGGGTGGTTTTGTGTTTACACTGAAATATTGCAAAGGGGGTTGACTTGAAGCAATAACAAAGTCAATGTCTCATCGACATTTGGGTAGATGAGCATATTTGTCAAATGTTGAACTCTATGGTAGAAGGTTAATTGGCTCATGATTATTTTATTATCAAGTGCAACCAGCAGTTGTGGAATTCATTTATTGCACTGTGGGGAAAGAAGGAAAAGTGAAATGATGTGATGACAGCCTGAGATGGCATGTGTTTGAACTACTTACATTATTGCACTTTGAACCAATAGCATCTTAACCAGGTCAACAATACAAGAATTGAAAGAATCAAACAAAGCTATAGTCTTTAAAGCAGCCTTCTTCACCTCTGTTAATAGACTCAGATAAACATCGGACAAATATTCAGGGCGTTAATTGCAACAATGTGACTTCTGTCTGCAGAAGAGCACAAGCATCGTCTTGACTTTCTTTTTGGCTCTGCATTTCTGTAAGATTCCCAGCCACTGAGTCAGTGAGCTTTAATTGCTGTTGGGATGGTAATAAGTCTTGTTTGCACAAATGATTAACCATTGAGTGATAAATCAACCCTATTTTATTCAGACGAAGGAAGGTATGATATTACCTTGTCAGTGTTGGACCAGATACACATATTAAACCCTGAGTCTCTTCAGCTCAGCTCAGTTCTTTAACTATTTTTGACTCCACCTCGGCTTCTCTTTTATCTGAACTTCTTGCCCTATTTCATTGGCCTTTGATGAACCCCACGCACTTCAGAGCTTTAATACTTTAACACTCCTCCATTTTAAACCCTTTCCTTTTCAGTGTCTCTTACACTGTCCGCTCTTTCTTCCTGCTACATCTTAAAGGACTAAGTATTTTCATGTGCTTGTGTTGCCCTTAAGATGTCTGATAGAAGAAAACAATGAAGACAAATCTTCTTTGCCTGCTACACCTGTGGTGTGTTGGCAGATAGTATATATGTGTGTGTTTTTCACAGTCTCCCTTCAAGTCTGTGAGTAAGATTGACAGATATTTCCTTCACTGTCGATTTTCTCAGACAGCAGCTCAGCTCTTAACATGCATCAGTCATTTTAGGTAGCAGCTGCAGAGGAACTGAACCAGAAATGATATAAATCACTAGAAACCTGTACACACAGCAGGCCCTCTTCATGTGTGTGTCTTAAAGGTAATGACAGCACAAGACTATCCTGTGGAAAGTTTTAAAGAGTAAATAGGTGAATGTATCAATAAACATGATAAAAGAATCATCAAAAACTTTCTAATTTAAGTTAGGTTTCACCAGTAAGAAATGCAATTAATGCAAAAACCAAGTAAGAAAGGTTTCGATGGCTTTTCATAGTATTCATTAGAGTGCATGTGCATGTTCAGGTACTTATGCACTCACCTAAAAATGATCAATCTTGAAGAGATGATAAAATTTAACAGCTTTTCTGCCACCCTCCATCCAAATGATCTGTCAGTCAAGATAAGATCTCTGAACCACAGCCATTAAACATCGACATAATGACACAGGAGTGAATGATTGGCTGCCATCCAGTCAGCGTGAACCTGCTTCAACCTGAACTCTGTGTGAAGTTAATGCTGAAGGCCAGAGCCAGACGGTGTGAACGTGAGAGAAGAGCAGAGAGAACCAGCGAGTCTGACCTGAAGACAGTTGAGTCAGCAGAAACACTGGAGCAGTCTGAGCAGTGAAGCTTTCACTTACCGTCACTGACTGTGTTTGATAGTTTATTGAACAGCTGGATGAACTTCAGGGACTCTTAAAATTAACCCAATGAAACACCTTGAATCAAAATCTGAGTCTCTATAGCTTTAATAACCCTGACTTCACCTCAGCGCCTCAGTTTGTGGGTTTTAAGTGAAATGTCTCAACAGTTGAACTTAGCACAGATATCCATGAACCATTAGCATCAAGTGTTAAAAGTTCAGTAAACTCTTAAAGCTCCTGGAAGGAAATTTTGGGTTTTACCAGTAAACCGAGTGATACATCCCATTTCAACCCATCTGTGCTTGTCTTGACATGTTTATGTGTTGGCAATGTTTTCTGAGGAAAATAATCCTCCTGCTGTGTTTCAACAGTAAATCATGACACTAGCTGTGATCCTTTGTTGTGGAAAATGTCAGCAAAGGTTGTTCTGGCGGCGCGCAGAGAGCTGAGGAGGGACAGCAAGAAAACACATAAACACTAACACATGAGTCATTGAACTGTCTGTGACCATGAATGTGCTTCAGGTCAACACAAGAATCTTTTCTGTTGTGGACCGAGCGACCATAAGGGATCTTTAAGATTATATTGTAAATTAAATGTGTGCTTAAGTTGGAAGAAACAGTCAGTGACTTCATGCCTTTGCTGCACCAGTGAAATCTGTCATCACCTTTGCACTTCAAAACTCACGGTGGGTGGATATAAAAGCACGTTGCCTACTCTGTGCGCAGACAGTACATCATCATGATGGAAAAACATGGTTTGTCATGCCATGTTTTTCCTGCTATTCCTGTCTTAGTTATGTATTTCTTTGCCTTCATTCTCATGTCCTGTGTTCTTGTATCCTCTGTCCTTTTGTGTGTTCCTATGATGAATCCTTAGTGTTTTATTCTGTAGGTCTTGCTCCCTGTTTTTGTTCAAATCCCTTTCTATGTTCAGTACATGTCATCATGTCATCATGATTCTTTACATTTACTCTTCTGAGGGATACAGCCATGAAATTTCTGTGTTTAAAAAAAAAAAGTTTATTACACTTTTTTAGCAATGTATCTATTTAGTCTGGACATTAGTCTATATGTTTCATTAAAGTTTGGGATATCAGGGCTGTCTTTGTGTAAAACAAGGCTTTAATGAAAAAAGGAATTAACTCTAAACGATGAAAAAACTCATCCCAACATTTTTTCCAATCATCTTCAAATACATTAAGTGAATATTAGACACTGACAATGAAAAGTTAATGCAGGATTTTTCACAACATCATAGGCGTGTCCACAAACGATGGCCAAGTTTTACAATTTTTCGGTTAAATGTACATGGTTGGAATCAGAGGCAAAATGCACACACGTTCAGTATCACAGCCTGAGTGTGTCTGTATTCCCTTTTTTCATTTTCAAGCACAGTGCCTCCTACTGTCAACAGGAAGCCAACCCTTGGACACCGTTACTTAAAACTCCTCCTTCTTTTGAAAATTATCTTTTTAATTCAGCGATGACTCCTCTTTCAAACCCTCACAACAAGTATCATTGATCAGGCTGTGCCCTTGTTTTCAAAAGCAGTACTGCAACATATTCTATTTGAAATTCAAATACATGCATGCTTGCAGTCGTGGTTGGACCTTATTTACATACATGGCTTTTGTTGAGGCAGAACTTGCTGCGGCTGCGTCATGCCCCAACAGCGGTGAGGGCCCACTTATCGCTACATGTGGCTATAATTGTTATTGTTTCGAGATTTTGAGACTTTTGTTTCACAAATGATTTTGTATTCTACAAACGGGTCCCTCCTCCCTCTACATTCCTCTCTCAAAGTCTTTACAAGAGCTTGGCGTGAATTGAGCTTCAGTTATGTATTCAAGGCTGTGACTGCATGGATGTAATCTCAGTAAATGGACGTGTACTTATGAAGTCTTTTCTTCTGCACTGAGTCAACCACACTAAGTGCTTTCACATTACTTGTCACAGTCACCCATTCACACTGCATTCATACTCTGATTGTAGATGCTGCCATATAAAGTGCCCATCAGTCGAGCCGATCCCATTCATACCTCGCTGGCTCAAGAAGTTTAACACATTTCCTAGCTGAGTGTGGTTGAACCCTTGTTGATTTATCTGCTTACACACCCCTGTCTCTGTCAGCACCCTTTTAGGCCACCTCAGTTAGAAAAGTCTGCACACACTCCTGATTCAGCGCTTTATAAATGATAATAAATCTACATTTGTTTAGTGTCAACATGGCAGGTAGGTGAGCTTCCTCTGTGAGCCACATGGATCCAAAAACCTAGAAAACCCCTTGTCATGTTTGTAATACTGTGATAGTGAAGCATGTACACTGTTGGTAATCTGATATAAAGTGTGCTGAAAGGCTGTGAACACTGGCGAGCTCAGGAGCATAAATATGATTTAAATAGTACAATCATAACCCTCAGACGGGGCTGTAATAATCAGGGCTCTGATTTCATTAGTGCTGGCACAGAGGACGGATATTATTCAGCCTCACCAGCTTGTTGAAACAACATCCAGCAAATCCCCTGCTGCATTTCTCTGTCATGAACTCTGACTCATTGTAGTTTTTCTCCATCCACCTCCCAGTGAGCCTGCTGCCTGCTGTAAACGCTCTTTGTTCTGATGTTCAGGGACGTGCACACTACTTAGAAGTTAATCAAAACTTTCCTCTTAGGTAATTTGATCAGAGCAGCACATTTCTCATGAATAAAAGTGAAAGGATGAATAAAATATGAATGAAAAGCAAAACAAATATTGCATTTAAAGAGATCCTGAAACAACATTATTTAATAGAAACATAATAAATATGGGGGATGACATCAGGAGGAGCAACAAAAACATCCAGTCCCACCCTGTTCATGTATTCCTCACTGTGGCAATTTGCACTCAATGATGTCTTTATTTCCCATCATCCTCTGGCTGCTTCCAGTGCCAAGAGAGTCATCTGTGCCAACTCTCCCGCCATGCCAATCCAATCTCAGTAATCTCTGAGCGCCAGAGGCCAAAGAGCTGCTGCAGCTGCCTTTCTATACATGCATACATACCAGAATATCGTGGCAGTATTAAGGCAAGCAATGGCTGGATATGTTCCTATCAATGAACAACTTAAATACAGAAAACATGAAGAAATGTTATATCTCATCATGAATGGACAGACCTATTTCATGTATGATTTTGTACTTCCCCAAATGTATCAAAACAATTGCCATGGAAAAAGTAAAAAAAGGTCTATTTCTTCTTTAGGTTAATAATTGTCTCACATTCCCTTTGCAGCAGTTTTAAGCAATAAAATTTGCCATACAAATTGCCAATGTAGTTGCCGATGGTCTTGTTTTTTTTTTTTTTTATCATATAAACATCAGTATCCATTTCACTCTTCACCTCAAATAATCTTGCACTTACCAAGATTTAAAATCTTACTTTAAGACATGTTTGACAAAATATCTCGTTTTAATGTTTTTCTTTCAACTTATTTTTAGCATTTAAAACTATGTAAGATCTCAAAAAAAGGATGAACGTTTCAATTTTGTCTTAATTAGTCTGAGAATCCTAAAATGAGTGGATAACTGTTAAACCAAGTTACTTTGGTTATCTCACATGTAATTTCATTACATTAAAACTTGTTTCAAGATTTAGCTCTACCTCAAGTTGTTTGATTTAAGAATAACACAAAAAAATCATCTTTTTAAGTCAGTTTATTTAGCAAACAGCTAAGAATTTTACAAACCCATGCTCAAGAATCAAGAATTATCTTAATCATACGTATCTAATGCTAAGTAATTTTGACTTAAAAAAAGTGTTGTTTTTCATTCCATTTGCTTAACATAAGAATGTAAGAAGCATGAAATTAGATTCTATTGCTCATATTCAGTATATTTCACTTAAAATTCTTCTTCAGGAAGTTTGTTTTCAAGCATTTCAATCTAAAAATGAGCAATTTTTTCTTGTTTTAAGATCTGAGAATACTTATCAAGGGCATGACTAAATGTCAAAGTGGATGTCATCATCACCATCTTGCCGCAAAACAAATCCACCTCCTGGTACAAATGAAGTGACCCCACCTAACTCAGTTGATCAACAAGTTAAAAATTACTCAGAGGAGCTTTAATTCCTCAAAGTAGTTTTAAAAGTCAATATATGTGACAGGCAAACTTGTGTGATGTTATTTTTAGCCTAGCTAAGTTCTGTTTGTGACTTATTCACAATAAAAAAAACGCAACAGCATATTTTTATAACAGTTTATTTCTGAGGATGTTAGGCTGGAGATTAATAACACAACAGAGCAGCAGGACAAACTGTATCACAGCATATTTACACATGAGAGTCACTGGTTTAGTTAAACGAGCACAGCAGCTTCAGAGAAACCATCGTACTTCAGCAGGTTTTGTGTTACATCCTGGTGTTTCTGCAAACTGCTACACTATAGTGACATAAGTTAAAGTCTCCTTCTACAGAACAATGACCTGTTAAACCTTGATAAAGTACATGAAGTTAGTTTAATACTACAATGACTTAACACAGCTCAGTCAACGGCACATCATGCTGTGAAACACTGACATTGTGAGGAGACACAATCAGAAACTCTGTAGTTTGTAATTAACACATTTTCAGGAACAGGATTTGTACTTTATCACACTGGCAGTTTTAAGCTTTCAAAGAGATAGTTGATGGCTCCCAAGAAGGGCAAGTTAAAAAGTTTCCACCTTTTCAATCAGGATTTTGACCTAAAACAAACAATTGTTGAACAATTTGCTACAAGCTCGGCTGTTGTTTTTTTTTTTTTTAATGAAGGACACTAGGAGGTGAAATTATTAAGTAGTTCGGTGCTGACGATGCAACAAATCATGTGAGTGGAAACAGGCCCTTCATTAAGCTGTTAGTGAAATTTCCAATTCTTCAAATTTACTTTCATAACCTTAACTTAATTAAACTTTCAAAAGAAAAAAGTTAAAAGCTGTGCCGAAAACCCAGTTTTTATACATCCAATTATTCCCCCTCAAATTGAGATTTTTTTTTTTTTTTTTTTTTTTTTTTTGCAGTTTGCTTTTTGGGTTGGCTCATTGAAGAAAATACTCCTGGCATGGTTCTCTTAAAATCTGGTTAAAGTTTGCAGCAATAGACAAAAAAATAAAGTAAAATACAAAGTTCATAAAGTTTTGACCAGATGTGGATTGAACCAACACAAACACTCATGTTGACCCAACTTTCACAACAGTGTATTGCATTTTTGAGATGTCAGTCAAGAACAGCCTCAGATTGTTTTTCCTAAATCTAAAGAAAGAGTTATATAACTTTCAAATTACACCAAGCCATATTTATGTTTAGTCAACGTACTTCATATTTGTACTTCAAATTTGAAATCTCATGATGCAACTAAGAATATGACACTTTACAAAGGCAAAATAATACTCTGAGGTGACCATTCTTCTGTCTTCTTGGTTTCCTGTGTTGATCTTTATTGGTGGTGTGTTAATGGAGGTCGCCTAGCGAAGGCTGTGAAAGCCAGACATGATGGCTAAAATCCAAAATTTAATCTCATTGAGGTATAACGTTCAAATAGAAATTAAATAATGCTGTGTTTGTTTCACAGATTAAATTGTAGAAGCATCCTGTGAGCCTACATGGCATTTTGGCTCGCTGCCAAAACATTCAATCCCCTAATGGTATTTCGTAGGTTGTCTTATCCGTCAGTCACATTCCTTTATAAACAAACTGCCTCTGGTGAAATAGAAAGGACGCATTCATGTGGGAATTTTCCAATTTTCGACAGAATGTATTGCACAAGATGATGATGCTTAAAACGGAAGTTGAGTCATCCAGTGACAGAAATGCAAACGTTGTCCTTCAGCTGGTTCATTTGCTGCATTTATGTATTTAATTGAATATTCCAGTTGTCTGTCCTGCTGTTGTTCTGCAGATTGGTGGGTTTGTGGCTCATCGGAGGGCCAGGATGACTTGACAACCTTAATTAATCTGAATTAAATTGAATTCACAGGTTTGGGCCTGAGCCCAGCAGCACTGTCATCACTCTCTTGATTTTGTTCCTAGAAGACAAGATGTCATCACATGATTAGGGAGAACACTGCATTAAACTGTATTAGAAGTTTTTTTTTCTTCTAGGAAATTTGCCCTTATTGAAAGGTCAGTGGAGAGTGGGGGACAATATGCAACATGGTTGTGCCAAGGAGCTAAACAAGCGATCGCTGCTATCAGGACTCTACTGTTTTAATGGGGCTCACATTTTAACTGCTCGGCCAATTGGCACTCCACACTATATTATATTTTTATGATGCCTGATACATTATCCTCCTGCAGGAGCTTTCAATTTTAATATACACTTTTAGAGACTGGAGAGTCTTTGAAATGACAGGAACAGTTTCCATGTGACAGGAACAAAAATTCACTGTTCATGCAAATTTTTCAGGTTGTCTGGCTCTTTGATGCACATTGTATTTGTATTGTTGTGTTGAGCTCTTTGATGCACATTGTATTTGTATTGTTGTGTTGAGCTCTTTTGAAATACAGTGAGTACTCTGTTGAGGATTTCTGTGACTGCTCAGTCCAAAACTGAAGTTGTATTAGAGGCTGTTAAATCCCTGTAGCTCTTTTACACCTCTCTATGCTGTGCACCTTGATAGAAAAATAGTCTTGACTGATTTTCCAACTATCCAGACTACAAGCGTTGTTATATGCCACAACATGACACATACTTGCAGGAAACGATTCCTCTGGAGAGATCACCGCTGTTTCTGTGACATTTCTTAAAGTGTTACACAGTTAAAACTCTTGAAGCATTCTTGCCTCAGAAACAGAGAAAACACCGCAGCTTGCATGGTTATAGGCCATGTTTATGTGATGAGAAAGTGTTGTGCGGGCTTCATTCTGCGTCTGCTCACAGGCCAAACTGCCACTTTTTTCATTATGCTGCGTGACCATCTGTAAACAGTCTCAAGAATCGCATAATTGGCTGTTGTGTCTATCGAGAAAGTCCCTTGATGCCTTTCTGTTTAACGCTTTGTGCTCTTGAACATTAAGTCCTTATAAGTGTGTTGGTGTAAGTAAACTGCTTCTATAGTAGATACTGTAGATAAGTCTTTAGCCTGAATGTGACAGATCATAATATCTGCTGGGAGAGTAACACAACAAAGGGTCGTACTGATCCAAACATCCCTATAGGTCCAAGTCAATCTGCCTGTTCTATATTAATCTCTATTTACACATCAAGCCATTGTTATCTATAGAAATTCTTCATATAAATATATAATATATATATATTTGTATTTACATCTCTCTTCAAAAAAAAGTCAGTAGTGCTGTGCAATCTATCCTATCAGAGTTAAAAAAAGGAAACAAATCAACACACATAGAAGTCAGTACAGGTCAAATAAAGATGCAAACCTTGCACCTGCAGCTCTGACAAACAGTGTCCCACAAGCTGGGCCAATCAGAGCAGCTGACTGGTGCTTTCTCCACCACAAACATGTGGTTATCTCTCAGTCTTTTTGTCTCTCAGTTCGTATCAGGGACCAGCTCTGCCTGTGTGATCAGCGGTGTTGCCATGGTAATAGTACAAGGAACACAAGGGTCAGTAAGGTCAACGTGTGGACTGACAACGTGTGGGCTGAGCCTCGAACTGCCACCTAAAAAAATAAACAGAAGTACAATCAATTAATCAATATGGACCATTACATTTTGCCCCCAAATTATATAAACAAAACTATCTTAGTTTTCTATTGACAAATTCTGTTCTAAATAGTTAAAAAGCAGCTTTTTCCCCTGACATATTGCTTGGTAGGTAGGCACCTAAATTCTGGTTTAGGCTTAACAATACTAAATGTTTCATTTTGAGGATGAAAAATTACAAAATTATCATCAGAATCTTTCTAACTGAGCAAAATATAATGGTAAAACATAACACAAAGTCAACTATTAACCATTGCCAACAGTTAGCATTCAGCCACCTCCAGGCTAACACCGTCATTAGAAGTGTCAGTGACATGATTGGTAAATTGTGAGTCCTTAAAGTAGATAGCAAACAGTTGGATCAGACTTGGTTAGCTGGTAATGCTATGTGCTATGACTTAGCTGTCAATAGCTAAATGCTAACAGTCGCTTTCTGGCTCAGGTAGACTGAGAGGAAACCAAAGAGAGCTAGTTATGTTGGCTTGCAAACAGTTATATGAGCCAGAACTTGGTTTATGTCAGATGATTTGGCTGTCTACAGCTAAAACTTAATGTTAGGGGTTTGAATGTTTCTCCAGATTCAGAGGAAATAAAAAGAAAGCTACCAGAAACATTAGCCACCTTTAAAGAACTTGAGTTGGTTAAATACTGACTTTTGTTTCTGTGAATTAACTTTAAATACATGATTAGTGTAAAATTTGTATTTGAAAATTTCCTTTTCTGTTTTTCTATTTGCTGGATTTATTGATTTTCTTTACCATTTGAAAAGCATACAGTAGCATAAAAGCAAGCAAGAATGTGGTTAAATGTTGACTAAAGTTGATGTTTATTCTGTCAAAGAGACAGTGTAAGTTAATTAACATTTCAGCGCAGCATATACCAGTCAGCCAACGGGCTCATATTTATCTGTGGTCCCAGAGTTAATATAACAACAGACAGAGATAGATGAAGACAATACACAATACACCGCAGTAATGTGACTCTGTTACCTGAAGGCCATCCTAAAATGCCAGCATGGACTCAAATATAACCAAGGTGTAGGCTTAATATGTTTTCCATGGTGTTTCACTTCATTATGATGGGAAAAGAGGAACATGGAGTCGTTAAATGCCTTCATTGGCTGTTACCTGAAGACTTATAAAAGTAGCATTTGAGCTTCTAAGTGTTAAGAAAGATGCTGTTAGTTACCTGTGGAGGTGAGGCTCGATGAGGAGGGAGAGGGCGACGAGGAGGAGAGGGAGCTGTGTCTTTTGTGTCTGGACTGTGGCCGCTGAATGTGTCACCTGTGTCATCACCTGTAGATAAAAGTATAAAAAAAGGTAAAAAAAAAATCAACCAGACCTTTTTGAAAACACTTTATTATATCATAATACACTCTAGTGTACTCAAGCTTTGGGCATTTGCTGAGTTTTCATTTATTGCCCTGTCTAAAGCATTTCAAATATGGTTTGTGTGTGCTCAATATGCAAATAGCCAAAACAAGGTACATATCTTATACTATTCTTTAACAGGGGAAATCCAGCACTCTGTAAATCTAGTTTAACAAGCAATGAACCCACATCTGAGGGACATTAAGTGTCTGTGGAGATCAGTTAAATGAATCCAAACAAGTTCAGGCATTTGCAACCAATCTGAGAAATGTTGTTTAAAAATATCTCCGTAAATAAACAAGTCCATAAATTATATGTCTGAGAGAGATTTGTGGAAGTCACTCTGGCTCTGTTTTTAGTCCCATGATTTGCACAAAATCTTGCATTAGTTATGGCTGTGTTGCTGTTGTTTTGACCTAAAAGATTTATGACTTGCACTCCACCCACACACAACTTTGCATAAATGTGAATATAGTAAACCTTACACACAAGTGCCCAGACTTAAAAAAAAAGCTTGGATATGTGTGACATGTTGCTTAATTTAATGGGCATATGGGTGGACTTCACCAGATGCTTTTAATGCTTTCATATGCATATTGAGTGTGTGAGTGTGTGTGTGTGTGTGTGTGTGTGTGCTGGCAGCAATCCAGGGCTCTCCTGGGAGGAACTCAGGTAAATGAAGGGATTAGGACAGTAGAGAGACAGACAATGCCGTCGGCTAAATGTGCACACAAACACGCACACACACACACACACACACACACACACACACACATCAGCTGAAGACATTCTCATCCTCACCTGCACTGTCACACAACATGTTTCATTCTGGCACACACACACTCTAGCTCACACACACCTGCTTGAGCAGAAATCTGATTCTGTCTGATACAATACACATTGTCCTCCAGCACAATAGACAAAGAGCCTCTTTGAGTCTCTGAGGAATGAGGAGAGCTCTGAACGTTCACACACTCACAAATATTATATTGAGTCATAATACAGACGTTACACTGAGGAAAACACTCATATACAGACACACATAAACACCATGGCATGCACACACACAGTTACAAACAGAAAGCAGTGACAGATGCTCCCTGGAAAATAAAAAAAGGAAAATCAGCGAGAGACGCGAGATGTTTTTGTTTTTGACTGTCAGTGTTGATGATTCAGATGATTTATTTTCTGCTAAATGTTTATGATTGGGGACCTGTCCTTTATTAGAGTGCTGTCCTCATCAATATCTCCATGGAGAAATACAGGGACATGGTCTCATAGTTATGTAAATGTGTGTGTGTGTGTGTGTGTGTGTGGCCTGTTTGGTTTCCATCTGTTTTTGTTAAAACTGTAAACTTAAGGCCACATCTGGTGTGAACCTGTTTGAGAAACAGAGCTGCATCTGATTATCTTTGCTAATCCACAGAATGTTCACTTTTGTTCAGAGGATTAAAAAGTGCAAAAGCTGCATTCTTTTGAAACAAGTTAGACAAAACATTAGAGGACATTAAAAGGTGATGAGTTGGTTACCTGGAAGTGTAGGAGAAACATTCAGCTACAGAAAATAGAAACTGTCTCGCTGTTCTTCTTGTATCTCCACCCACAAACTTCACACTTCCCAGAGACCCAAGTGAGCAGAGTGTGAATACACTGTGGTGCAGTCAGTCCAATTTGTGTGCTGCTATAACAGACTTTCATATTCCCTTATTTAACAGGCCCATTATTATCTGTTCATGTATTTCTGCAGCTGTGGGAGTTTAATCTTGATTCCTCAGTTGTCTTTTTGATACATCTGTTTTGCTAACTAAATGTAACTTAACATGACTGAACATCTCCTAATGTAACCAAATGTAACTAAATGTGACTAAACAGTACTTGATAAAACCTAAAGTAACTTAATGCAACATAGCATAACGAAACAAAACTTCACATAACCTAATTAGTGTAAGGTAACAGTACAATGTAACAGGGTTATGTAATGAAACAGAACATTGCAGAACGTAATAGGCTCACATTGCACATTGTCATACTTCCTTACGTTAAGTTTGTATTGTGTCTTATCCTTTGTGCGCCATAATAAATTTTATATGCTTGATTCTGTTGTAGCTCATTGTTTTGTGTGACATGTTGCAATATCTTATTGTGCTGTACTGTATAATGACATATTGTCTTGACTTATTTGTATTTTATCTTATCATGTTGTATACTTTCATATTACTACATATATTACTGACATTTGTGATATGGTTTAACAAACATCTCTTTGTTTCAATTTTAGAATTTTAGAACTGGAGTATAATCATTTTTTTATAAATTGATAAATAAATGATTAATTTTTGAGGTAATATGCATATTCCCAGTATTCATGTGTTCTCAGGTGGGTGGCAACATGAAATCTCCTTCTTCTACATGTCCTTCAGCATATTTGTCTCTTAGCAACAACTGAGAACATGTCACATATAGTGGATTGGCCACACACATACAAAGTCACACAACACACACACACTCACACGTGTATACAGTGCTAGAGATGAGTGATGAACGTTGTCTCCGGTCATACTCATGGGGTATTTTAACCTTTACTACAATGAGTAATGATTGTGTGTGTGCGAGAGGCTTGTATGTGTGTGTCTCTTTTCGTGTCACTGTGTGTGTTTATGTGTGATAATGAGAATGCAGGAGTGACATTTGAAGGATCCCATGTGATGCAGTGATTGCAGTGTCCAGTTTCAGCTTTTCTTATTGATGCTCAGCCCATAAACTGTTTTTACTTCTATTCATGTCGTCGTTGTGTCGTCTGTATCCCCTAAGGAGAAAATATAAGTCAAGGCCAGTAAATGTGTCCTCCTCAACACAGAGTTATAATTTAGATCGTTTTCCAAAACAATAATACAAAAATGAAATTGGATTTAAGGGGAGTATTCACCCTGAGGTGACAGAAGGAGTCCCGAGCAGGTGGAGCAGGGACATAAATCAGAACTGTGGTGACCCAGAGGACACAGAATGGCTGCCAAGAGCTTAATGTATCTCTCTTTTTTTTCACGCAGACTACCACACAGTTTTAAAAGAGTTTTTGTTGTCTGAAAATATAAGGACATGACTTATTATGACACACAATTGGAAACACATAAATACTTGATCTTGTATAAGGATTCATAAACTAACTTGCAACTCATTGTGGAAAGAAATCTGGATAAAGCACATCAATATGACTTAAATTGGGCAAATAAATGAACTAAAGCAGACAAAATAATGCAGATGAATAAAAACACATGGATCAGTCTGGAATAAAAACAAGTTGAAATGGTATTTAATGGATCGATTTGGCCTGTTTGTCTGAATAATATGTGCCCATTTCTTTTGTGTTGCAGTATTCTTTTCAGCCAAGAATACTTTCCAGATGGCTGGGGAGTGAGTCATATCTGCATTGAAGAAGTAGTCTTGGACTTCTTGGTTAGTTTCTATTTTCCACTGGCCAACATCACTATGATCAGGTTTTACTCTCTAAATGAGTTTAATTTACCCCTCAGTGAATCTAAAGTATTAATTTTATTCAGACTTGGGCTGAAAGACATGGACAAAATGTCATATCTCGATGTCGATATGATGCGACATGGCGATGTGTTGAGTGAAAACTAAGCATTTTTCAGAAAAATAAAAGCATCATAGTATATAGAAAGTGCAGTTTATTGATTGGAACTCACAGTCAGTCATCAACATTAACAAAAAGTCATCAACAATTGGGAAACTGCCTGTGCTGTACATGCAGGGTGAGCGGGGAAAATTGGTATCACTGATAATAAATATTATTGATTTTGTGGCATCGTTATTTTGAACCTTCATACCTAGATAACCATGTATCTATTAGACCTAATTTGGAAAACACTGATGAAAAAAGAAGTAGCAGAGAAGAAGTCAGCTCAAAATCTCCAAACAGACTCATTTCTGTCGATGACAAGCTCGGGACTGACACTGATAAAGCTTGTTATTGAGTGCGTCCATTGTTTCGTGTTTAATGATGTTTTTGTTTTACACTCAGAACAATAGGGCCTTAATCCGCTGTAATGTCCAGACTTCAGCGTTTCTGCCTGATCCCTTCCAGAGAAGTCAAACCTCAGCATTACTGTGTTTGATTCCACAGTCTGCCTCCTGAAACAATAGCCAACTGACAACGCAGCATCACGCTAATAGCAGGAGACATTATGTGAATATGTGTGTATGTCTGTAAACACAGTGTGTGTCACAGAAACATGTTTGCAATGCTTTGATCAGATGTGTGAGCATGTGCATGTGCATGTGTGTGTGAAATAGAATCTATGCATCTTTATGTGGTGAACAAGGAAGAGGAGCATTTGCGCTGTCTTGTCCCCGTTTTAGATAATAACAAGATATGATTCACATACTGTGTGTGTGTGTGTGAGTCTGTGTGGTTTTGTCCGTATAAAGTGGGTTTTGATGCAGTTTACTAAGAAAGATGAAGGGATGAAAGGATGTCAGGGAGGCATGATCTGATGAGCAGAAGTTAAAAAGGAAACTGACAGCAAAAGTAAATAAGAAAGTGAATGTGTGTGTGTAGGTGCGTGTGTGTGTATGTGTGTGCACAGCAGAGTCTTAATGATGGCATTGGATATCAGATGCCTGTGGTGTTTTGTACAGAACTGTCAATTCAAACCCCAATTATGGCCGATCTTTATGCCCTTCAATTTGTGTGTTTGCAACAGACATTCATTCTCAAACTCTAATTCACACTTTAGCTGGACACACAGACATACACAGACATACACACCAAAGACACATGTATCCACACAGACACACTTAAATACACACAAGCAATGCAAGATGACCTTGAAAAGTGTCTGGATAGCTGGTGTGTGTGTGTGTGTGTGTAGGCGTGTAAATGTATCCCTAGCATTTCCAGCTGAATCAGTAATGAGCATTTCATTACTTCAGCCTCAGTTCCCCTGGGAGGAAACTCACACACACACACACACACACACACACACACACAGAAAGAGAGAGAGACAGGAGGAGCATGGTAAAGGTGGCTGGATTATAGCCTTTGCAAGTACTTATCAGAAATGAATTAAAGTATGATGGAAAAGAGGAAATATCTGAGAAAAGGCAGGAGGAGAGGAAGACAATCAGACTTCATTCCGTTAAAATAATAATAAATCAGACAGCAGTACTATACTTTCAACGCATACTAATGGCAACTGCAACTTGCTGATCATAAAGTATATGTGGAACTTGTTGATAAAAGTAATTTAATACTTGGAATATCCCCAAACAGCAAATGTATTGATTGTATATTATGATGGATGATACATCTACTCCTCCTTTTGTACAAAATGGATCCATGGCACTGGCACTAACTTGGCACTGACTTCTATAGATGACAACTTTTGGACATCAGGAACTGACACCCTGCTCCTCCACTGTGGACGAATGAGGCCCCATGCACCAAATTTGTGTTCATTTTGTCTGTATTTCTCCAGCTTTTGGTAAAGTTTATGGATAGTAATGCCTCCTCCACAATCACCATGTTTGTTTCTGAGTTTGTTGATGTCATAAACTTTGACCTCTGCCCCCCCAAGTGGATGTATAAGTTAACAGCAAAGCCAACCCAAAGGACACATGGAAGTATGTGGGCAGTATCATCATTTGAGGGGTGCAGAGATCTCTTAGCTCTGAAAAGTCTACACCAGAACAGACTTTGGAGTCAGTCTCAAGTGCACTCTCGCAATTATAAAAAGGTCAGCGACTCTTGAATTCGTTGCCTCTCTCAGTTTCTTCCCTTCTCCTCAAATTTGGTGCACACAGCACAGCTGGAGCCTCATTTGTCCACAGTAGGGATGTAATGGGATCATTAATTTCATTATAACGTGAAAACAAGTTTCTCAACAATATTGTGAACCTTCAGGGCAAAAACTAGTTTCGTCTCAGCTGCAATGGAGCAGGTTGGAAGGAAGTGGGAATCACAGAGACCATCATCCTGTGTGCTCTGTTTGCTGCACCTCATCTAGTACAAGAAAAAGGACCAATTCAGGTGTTGTGGCTGATTTGAAATTGTGAATGCACCAGAGGCTTTAAAGTTCATGTTGGAAAATATCAGTGATAAGCTATTGTAAGTAGGACGAGAGATTTTTAGATCCCCAGTCAACAGAGCTGTCAGTTATGGCATTATGTCCATTTTGAAGCATCAATTCGTTGAAATGAAAACCAAACTTCTCAAAATAATGGAGATATGATTAAGAAAAATGTATTTTGTGAGAATGAAAGTAATTGGGTATAGTCTATACTAATCAAGCCAGTAATGGGGAGTCCAAGATGTTCTGGCTTCACTTGAAGTAAGCTGTCATGTCATGTATCTTTATACATAACCTGTAAAGCAACTTACTTTTTGGGACATTAATACCATCCATGTTACAATGGTTGGTTATATATTAGCTGTTTTATGGCTTTTTGACAAGCTGATGGCATTTTTTGGAGAAGCATCAATGTTCATTTCAATATGTTTCATATTTAGTCAAAATGCCCTCACAGGAGCCCTGAGGATTATAACCATCAGACTGTTTAACCATGTGATAACAGTCTGTACAGTGCTCCCTGTTTAATGGCCTTGGCTTGTTTTGAAACAGCGATAACACAGTTAAAGATTTGGCTTGTGGTGAAGCATCTTTCCAAGGTCACTCTTGGGGAGGTTAAACATCGCCTGCAGTCGAGTCATAAAACCTTTGGAAGAAACAGAGAGGGAAATGAGCGGTGAGGGAGAGACTGTGATTGGAGGTGGATGAAAGGATGATTGCAGCGGAGTGATTGGTTGAAGGTTTGACATCCAAACAGGCCAGCGGGGGTTGTTGTGTGTATGCGCTGTGTGTGTGTGTGTGTGTGTGTGTGTGTGTGCATGCTGTGTGACTACTCATTTGAATACTTGAGAAATGAAGCTGGAGGTGTAGAGAGAGAAAAGCAGACAAAGCAAGGGCAACAAGCTCCTCTCTAAAGGTCAAGTGGTGGAACGGCAGAGATAGAGAGAGAGAGTGGCTGATAAACAGATGATGTGGGATCAGATTTGCATGAACAAACTCACTGAGGTGTGGAGGGGAGCTAAGCAGGGAGACAGGGGAGCAGATAAAAGGCGAACAGACAGGGTGATAGACAGGCAGACAGAGAGGCATCAGGACATGAGAGCAGAGCTGTGTGTATTTACAACAGTGAGACAAAGTTTATTTGATAAACTTTGTGTAAGTGTCCAAATTTGTTCAATGTTTATGTTGAAAATAGTGAGAGCATTAGGTGCATGTGCTTAAACATAATGACAGATTATAGTGTAAAGTTAGCTTCTCTTATCCCTGTCAGAGCGTTCTGAACGAAATAGAAGAACAGAGGGTGTGAAGTCGCTTTGAAAGAGAGAGACAGAGAGAGAGCAAAGTGAATGTGTAATTCTTTAATGAGCCGTATCTTCAACCCTGAAGATCTATCATTACAACACTGCTGCTTATTAACCACTGCCACATGCTGAACACACACACACACACACACAAACACACATACACACACACACACACACACACACACACTCAGCATGAGCAGAATAACTCCCCTTTCTCTCTGTGCAGACGGTTACTCCATCCTTCTCCCTCTCCCTCCTCCTCCCTTGATTACTCTTTGTGTTTTTTATGTGTGTATGTGTGTGTGTGTGTGAGTGCTGCATCTACTTATTATAATCAATGTGAATGTAGAATATCAAAGGATCCAAGGTCTAAGCAAGAGGTGAAAAAAGAGCAGCCAGATTGAAGGAAACAAAAATCTCATGTCTTTTTACAAAAATATTTTCTATTAGTTTGTTTAGTCTTTTTAATGAAGCTACATTTATCAGGGACATGCATTTATGAGCAGTAGAGCTGAGTCTGAGCTGAATTTTCTCTGCGAATGCCAAACAGCTCTTTCAGTCAGTTGCTCTAGTTTGATGTTCAGTGGATTGGGTGATTGAAGTTTGCAGAAACAAAACATAATGGTAGTTTCACTATTTATTCATTTATCAAACACAAGCCTTAGCAGCAGAAGTGTGGAAGAATGTCACACAGCCACAACAGCCTGGCACCTCCTTCTCATATTGGTGCACCTGCATATTTACACACTTACAATACTTAGACCTTAAGAATTAAAACTAAGCCCGCTCCGTGATATGATTTTTTGCAGAAAATTTAATCCAAAAAGGGTGTTTTTTTTTCGAGAGAAATAACAATCTGGTAACTCATGATGTATTTTTACTATCTCGTTGGAGAGGCACAAGTTTTAGTGTTACAGCTGAAATAGACGAGATATATCACACATGTATTCTGGCCCCGTTCTATTGTGCATCAAACATGAGCAACTCAACAAACTTTTCCAACTCCTCACCAGCTATCAGCCCAATTTCCAACTTTTTGGTCCATGCCAGGACTTGAACCATCAACCCACCACTTGCCAGGCCAAGTCCCAATGGATTCAGCCATTACGGCTCTAATATATGAAAAACATGCCTTAAAGCAGCTTTACATTTCAGATTAATGTTTTCACCAAAGGAAATCCCTCATTGGTCGTGTAACAGAATAACTCTTAGGAGGCAGGTTTGCTTTGTTTTCAATCAGGACTTGATTCTCGTTCAGCAGCGTACTCCCATGTTTTACACTCTAATGTTCTCCAGTGCACGCATGTACAAAGAGAGCAGTTTCATTTTATAGCGCAGATCAATCCGCTCCAACGACTCACTCTGGGAACTTTTATAGTCACGGGTGCAGATTAGGAACCCTGCCAGACTTTTTTTATCGTTCTTTCTGGCTCCCCTTAGACAAGACGCTTATGAATGCAGATCAAACTATCCTCAGGCGGAAAAGGGGAGAGAGGGGGGCACGCTGAGGTACTGGAAAACACTGGCCTTTCCCTTTAAGATGAAATGTCTTCCAAAGGCTTTGTGAATGTGGCCCCAGGGAAGAGGGGGCGGGGGCAGATGAGCGAGGCAGAGATGACTGAGGGAAGATACACGGAGCAGGACGATAAATAGGAAATGGTTCAGCAATATCCTTTTGTATTTCCATTAGTGGGAGCGGGATTACGATTGGAACAAACCACTTCCAGCATTTTAATTACAACTAAACTGGGCTCAGAGGTGTTGTAACACAAAGGAGGTAACGAGATTACACAAAATGTATTCTGAGAGTGCTGAATGTGAAGAGAGAGAGAGAGAAAGTCTTACAAAATCCACCACACCTTCTCTGTCTCTGCCTCTCTCTCCCACCCTCTTCCTTTTTCTTCATTGTCATCAAATTAGGACTCATGGGAGGACGGACCACCTGGTAACCATGGTTACAGGGATTGAGTGCCCCCCATGGGTACACATTCTTGCACACACATGGAAAAAATGCTTCGTTCACTTGGTAAAGATACACAGAGCTCCTGAATAAATCCTGGTATTACATAAACCACAAATGAGGTTTTCTATCTGTGTTATTGAGTGTTATTCTTATGAAAGGTGAAAATAATTTAGTTCTCGTCGAGGTTCTTTATGAAGTTAAAAAATAAACAAGCAAGGATGGGGGATAGTTGCTTTTTTATGAGGACAGTATCGGTGCTTTCCAGAATATTCCACCATTAGTGGTTGAAATATGACTCACAAATCCCTCCCAGCATCCACCTCTGCATCCACCACCAAACCCCATATCCAAGAAAACAGCAATTCTGGTGCCACACAGGTTTCATTAGCGACTACAGAGAGAAGAGCAGAGCGTGTGATTACATTTACATTATTGACAGTACGACTCCTGGATGTGTCTGAGGGGAGACAGTGCGATCGGAGAAGCTGCGGTTTAAAAAGGGATTGTGCTGGTTTGAGGAAAGAAAATCAATCTCTTTAATCTCAGTGAATTCAGCAAGAGAGGAGGATGAGAAATAACTAAGTGAAGAGAGAAGAGGAGAAAAAAATTGACTCCCCCGTGGTTTGATAATTCCGTAACAGATTGTGTCTAATGACATCTGTGACAGGCATTTGTGTGATTATCATTCCATCATGATAAAAAGAAAGCTGTGTTTAAGAAAAAAATATGAAAAGCGAATCAGAAAGGGAGCATTTAAGTACAGAGCTCTGACTTCAGTTTTCATTGTTGATGTTTTCTTCATTTTCTACCCCTGATATTTACTCTGTATTACCTACTTTCCTCAGATTTTAAAGATGGATTTCTAAAATCTCAGGTTGATAAACACTGTTGTCAAGTTTTCTCTTTGCAGTGTTGCACTTCTTTCATGCCTCACACTGTCCCTCTGCTTCCCCTGAAATAGCATCACATGATTCACTGCTAAAAAATCCCCTTTTCTCCTCACACTAGTGTCCTGGAAAACCCTTATTTCTAGCTGTATTATGGCTTCTGCATGAACATGAGGTACACAGATAGGATGTGCAGAATCAGCATAAGAGAACACTTGTTTCTTTTATACATATTAACACGCACACAAGTGTAATATATCCCCATCTGAAGTGTTTCTAAAATCAAACACCAAATATCACAATGAGTCCCCCACTAGATATCAGATATTGATCCACACACACAGTCACATGGTTCCATTTTCACCCTAAACATCTCATTCTGGTACCACTTTCTCTCCATCAAACACAGAATTGTAATGCACAACTAATCAGGTGGGTAAGACACCAGCCCCTGGAGGGATTTGGGAATAAATTCAAAAATGTATATTAAAATAAATATTAAATTGTTACTGAATGCTCTTTTTAGCGTACCCAGTGCTTAGTACAATGCAATTTAAATTCATTGAATGACTACACCATAAGAGAAAATTGGCAACAGTATCACTTTGGCAGAAATATATTCTATTACTTGTAAACTTCACTGCTTATGTCGGGGGTCTGACCCGTTTCATTGTCTCTAATTTGTGAACAGCGTCTGCCAAGTTTTCCTTCCCTCTCTGGACTGAGATCAAGTTTTAAATGGACTAAAATCAAATAATAATAAGCTGCGTGTGCTGTCTCAGCATGACTAAAATAACTTCCCACGGTTTACTGGCCAACATAAATAAAATATGGGCACGGTGACAAGACGTTGAAGATTTTAGGCTGAGTGACGGCTCTTACCTGAATCCCCACCTCTACTTCTCATTTTCCTCTTCTGTGTTGCTCTCTACATTAGTCAACATGACCCAAATAACATGACAATTAATTACAAGACAGAAATAATTTTCTTTCTTTTCATCAGCCCTGAGGACACAGAGCAGGAGAAGTTAAGCTTTGACAAATGTGTGTGCGTTAAATAAACATCAATATTGAGGATGACATTATGAGTCAAGAAGCAGCACAGACAGAACTGGATCCATTTCAACCAGAAGGACCAAGAGCTGCTCCATCCATAAAACATAGTGGATTACTCACTAAGATGTTGCAGCAACAGATGCATCCTGGTTTTACGGACAAGCACACCCTAATCTCATATATGAAGTACATGCACGCACAAACACCATGCCATAAACACACTGCTCCTTTCCTATGAGATAACAAGCTGCACATTTCAACCGCTCAGATTTAGAGAAGTGGTTTGTAGGCAGAATTTTAAAGAGAGGGAGTCAGAGAGCGTGGACAGGCAGATTTACTGTTAGATCCATCCAAAGACGCAGCAGAGCAGCTTGCATTTATTCATTTGATGGTGTTTTATTCATACATTAGTTAGAGGCAGTGATTTCATGCACAGTAAAGGCATGAAAAGTGCAAATAATTCAAAAAAGCTAAATGCTCCTGTGTTATTTATGCGCTCTGATGGATCCTGTATCACTTGACCAGTTTGAGTCTGTATGTGCAAAGAGATGCAGATGAACTCAAAATCACCTTCTGCCGCTCTCTGTTCTCTTTTCTTATTCCTGCAGGAATTTATTTTGGTCTGAAAGAAACAATTCCCCCCCTGGTGGATCGTAACAAGTAATTTACTCTCCCAACAGCCACTATACCTCTTTCATCGCAAGGAAGGTGAGATGAGATGAGTTTCCACTTAACGTACACATCAAGGTCAGCAGAGAAGTGGGATGCATGTACAAATAAATATCACCTTTAGATTGGTTTAATGATGGGGTGAGGAGGTGAAGGAAAAACACGCACTTGGAGTGGTATAAACATACGGACATGGTTTCTTGATAGGTTCACTGTTTGCAGTTTTAAAAGTAACTCTACAGATTTAACCTTGTAAATGGTCTCCTAATTCATTTTTTTGATCACAAAACAACACAGAAAAATGAATATTCAGCCACCTGCTCCAACCCTCCACCTGTATTTGACACTCAGTAAAAACATGCACGATAAGGTATGAATCTTCATACTTTAGTCAATGAGAAGTGTCGTCAATTGAAAGCTATTGACTGTGTAAAACATGGATGTGGTCTGAGTAATGTCACATGGTAGTTCCTGCAGAGCTTTTATGAAAGACAAAGATGGAAGCTGCCATTTTAGAAATCCTGACCATGACTGCCAATACTGCCAAAAGCCTAAAAGGCTGCACCTCTAATCATGCATCATTATACTTGATTTAACCTTATTATAATAAAACAGATGAATTATTAAAAACTCAGCCTTTTCTGAAAAACCAAAACTGATGCTTGGACCAGATATGATTAATTTTGCTTAAAAAATGTGAATCTTGATCGTTTCAGCACAAGCTCCCACAGGGGTTTCCTTGACTTTTAAACAAGCCTCGACAATGAGATGCTGCTTTTTAAACTTATGTGAAAAATAAACTCAGAGACAATCACAATTTCTGCTTTATGATTCCTTTTTTAAGTTTATGTATGAATTATATGTATCCATCATCTCAGTTAATGCAAGTCACCATCTTCCAGGTTTTATCTACTATAATTTACATTTCAGTCTGTGCTGCAAAATTTTCTGAGCACGGTTTTCTCTTGCTTTTGTTTTGAATTTTATCAAATCTTATTCACAAAGGTGGAGATCAAACTTGCAAAAAATCGATACAATTGTCAAATCATTCAGATATGGCAATTTTCTCACCCACTCACATGTAGAATAGACAAAGGATGATGAGGCTAATGAGACAATGTGACCCTAGATAACGACTACAATATGGTGTCCTGATAGCATCATTCATGTCTGTTTTTTATTCTCTTCTCCCTGCTCTAAAGGAGCTCTTGAACTTTTTAAACACAGTGACATGTTGTTTGATTATGTACAGGCTTGGACATTAAAATCTGCAAAGTGACCACTTGTATGAAACTCGAATAGTTAACTAGACTCCAAACAAAAGCTTAATCTCCTTCTTTATTCATTTACTGACAAAGAAAATTTATGAGCATGAACCTCTGTGCAGGACTGACCAGAAAATAAAATTAAAGTCCAACATAAAAGGGATTTTGTCATGAGATTTCTTTTAAAAATAGCTGAGCCTGAACTAAGCATCCTGTTTACTAATCATCATGAACCTTCCTTCTTCTGACCCCATGTTTTTTTCTGGCTTTGAAATCCCATCCCAGACCTAATAACAGCCCACAAACCAGGGGTTGGGAACCACTGACCCACACTTCAGTACCATGAATGACTGACAAGCCTTACTGGTGCTTTGCATCATAGTTCGGGGACACACTCATGACTCCTGTGGTGACGAGGAAAGAGCAGTTAATTAACGCCACAGTGACCTTTAAACCTATACTTCCAGGCCTTTGGGGCTTGGAGCCCACCAGCCGATGACATCAGCAGGGCGACACCAGCTCGGGTCATGGGTGACAAGGTGATGATTCAGAGAATATGCTATGTATTGTAAAATTATGATAACCTGTTTTCAGAGAAATCCCCTCAAAAAATGCTACTCTTTCTTCATGCATAGTTAAAACCCGGGGGAAATTTATCAACAATGAATCCTGATGTTATCAGTTTGACCTAAATAAAAATGACCCGGGTCATCAGCAATACGACCAGAGAATCACCCATCACAAACCACCCCAATGGAAACTTTCATGAGCATAAAGGTGGCCAGGGTCTCCTCGTATGTCACAGTAAATCAACATATGCGTTTTTCCAGTTAAAGATAGATGTGTGCTGTAGAGAGTTCCACGAAGAGGAGCAGAGTCTGAGGACTGTTTGACCTTGGTTGTAGAAAACATTAGTGGTAAATAAAACACTGAACATACTTTGAGATAATATGAATGTATGAGCCACCAACAGCTTTCTGTGTGAAAGAACCTCTGACAACATAGGACTGGTACTTATAAAGACATATTATAGTCTTTCTTACCACTCAAAGGGCTTTCACAATGCTCGGCTATTCATCCGTCTACACCACATTCACAAACTGATGGCTGAGGATGCTGCTGTAAGAGACCATCAGTATATACAACTATCAGCAATCTGAGGTTCAGAGTCTTGCTTGCAGCTTACAGGAGCTGGTATTGAGTTGCCAACTGTCTTAATAAGAGACAACCAACTCTACTACTGAGCCAAAGTCCACCTTCCCAACATAAAACAATACTAATACAATATTTGCATTTTTCTCCCCATTGATGAGAACTAACCTTTTTCAAAGCACTCACAGCAGTTACAGCCAGGCATTAAAAATGACAACGTGTACACTATCCATCTTTTTACCAATGGTCGTGTTTGTTTCTACAAGTCATAAAATGAGCTCATTTTGAATTTCATACTGTTTTACATTGATTGTCAAATGCATGTTTCTTTTACCAGAATTGGAATAAAATCAGGTTTTATTGCCGAGTACATTTACACATATAAGGAATTTGATTTGGTGTCAAGTCAAGCCTTGGTGTGAATTAGTGCTAAACAATTTACCTGGAAATAACACAATTTACAAAAACTCTAAGAATATAAAATAAGAAGCTATACAATATTTAAAACAGAATATACAAATTTAAGATTGAAATCTTGAAAATAGAGAAAGATATAAGAAAAAAATGGAGGAATAATAAGTTAAAAACACATAATGTATAAAGGTACAATGTGGGGGCTGTGCAGCTATTTTGATGATATTCATATTAATGGCTGTTAACACTACTTTTTACATGCGCCCTATATCAGACCTAATCTAACCATGCACAAGATTACAACACTGTCTACGCAGTGGTAGTAAGAAGGAAGAAGAGGAGAAACAGTCAAACTAAAAATGTTTTTTTTTTAGCATGGGTGACTCACACTCCCATCTGACCTGCCAACACAGAGCTGGAACAAATCTGACGTCAAAGTCATGTCCTTTGACCTGTATCTGATTTAGGAACCGCATAGGAAGGTGGCCCAAAAAAAGATCTGATTCCACTTAACTTGTTTGTTTTTAAACTGTCATGAAAAATTCAGATGTGAGTCATTCATGAGCATAAAAGTCTGATTTGGGAGCAGTGTGGATGTAATATGTAACACACAAGTCCTGGGGTGTTTTTAGCTTAGTAAAAACAAATCTTTATCTTTCTTTCAAAGTGAGTATTTTATTTGAGGAAATCTTCATCTAAATGTTATGGACAGTCTGCACTTAACACTGGATATCGTCGATAGCTTTCACATGCAGCAACAGTCTCCTCAACACATCTAAATAACAGCGATTTCTAACAATATCCACTCACTGGGATTGCCTCGAGGCTCCCAGGAGACGCCAAGTCCCTCTGTGACACCCATGTTTAATGTATTGGTGAGAACAGGATGAATAAGTCAAGTGATAAATGAATAATTAGAGTTTATTTTTTTCATTTCTGTTTTTAGAGTGACCTGGTTGTTTAGTGCATTCTTTATCTGTGGCCATGGAGGAATGAAACTGCTGAGAGTGGCAGAAAAGTGAGAGGAGAGAGAGAGAGAGGGAAGGGAGAGAAGGGAGAGAGAGAGGACAGTTGAATCCATCTCTCAGTACTATCCCTCCCTCCGGGCATTTCCCTGCTGGCAGCAGATATGTGGAGGCTGCAGCATTTTAAAACCTCCACCATGCCAATGAACTCTGAGTGTGTGCCGTCTTTTATTTATGATGTGTGTGTGTGTGTGTGTGTGTGTGTGTGTGTGTGTGTGTGTGTGTGTGTGTGTGTGCGCGCATACTGATATTCATGAACTTTACATATACTGTGTGCGCAGATGTGTTATGCATGAACCTCTATATTTGCTCATTTACAAGACAAGCTAACAAGTGTGCATGCATCACATGTGTATAGGTGTGTGCAGATGTGTGTGTGTTTTCTATTGTTTGTTAGACTATATTTGCATGTGTTCTCACCCGTGAGTGTGTAGGTGTGTGTATGACTCACCAATCTCACCAGATGCTTCGCAGCCATCTTCATCGTCGCAGTCGTCCCCGCTACCTCTCTCTGTATGTGCGCTGCCTCCCTCCTCTTCCTCCACCTTTGCTCTGGCTTTGGAGGCCCAGCCCAGCTCTACTGACAGCTCCTGAATAAAAACACAAACAAACACAGATGTCCAGGAACATTACACTTCGAAACAGACTTCAAAACTATTTTTTTCTCATCGTTATTTCTCTATACATGATCATTTTTGTTGTTTGTGCATGAAGTTTTTGCAGACTGATAAATCACAGAAACTACAGGTATGATTTGATAATGATGATGATTTACATTTAAGGGGCTGTGAGGAGTATCTGGAGAAACTAGAGTTTTTTGAGGACAGACACTCTGTTTCCCACGAGCACTTGCACCCACTGTCATGAGGACATGACTCTTACCAAGGTGTGTTTGTTTTGAAGCAATTCATTGGAGGTTAGATCTTCTTTCTAGTTCTACTTTTTGATGTTTAAGATTATTTTTTACCAAATACAAAGTGATGATGAAACATATTCATAGTTACATTGCTCTATTATTTGAAATGTTACACTTGAAACTTTGTGAAACTTTGTGAACTCAGTTACATTTAGTGTTGCAGCCTGGTGCTCTGAGACGTGTTTTGTAAAAATAGTGAATCTCAGACTGAGATTCTCAGTTATATCCTGCCTGTGCTCATCAATTAAGCAGAGCAAACATAATCTTGCTCATCAATTTACTGATTAACTCCCAAGTTTGAACAGACCACTGCTTTGACGTGTCTTAAAATAATCCGGACCTGTTCTTCCCAATCAAAGGTTGTGGTCACAGAAGCCACCTGTACCATGCTCCAGCAGACTTCACCCCTAGAGTCCAGTTTGTTTTGCCAGTGTGACCACAAGTGTCCCACACCCAGGCACACTGCAGTCACCTCCTTGGCTCTGACACTTCCTAGGCTTTGACAAGCTTCAGGGATGTGTGCTTCGACATGGTATATTTCATGCACAAGCACATACAATGAAGAAATGACGTCTAATTGCTGCAACCACTTCTCTTGGCAATCATTTTGAGCGATCACTGGGGTTTTAGGGGGCTGTGTCGGTCCAAAATGAGCATAATCCAAAAAGATTGGCAGGCAATCGTGCTTGAGTAGAGCATGGTTTCAGATGGTCAATGTGAGGAGAAACTAACATAGATGGTTGATTGGTCACAAACATGGACGATTAGGGCTTGTGTTAAACAAATTGTGGTGTTTATGTCATGGGCAAAAGAGCTTCAGCTTACATAGAAAACAGCTCGATATATTAATGAGGTCAAAGGTCAACATGACTACTAGTTATATGATGCTAACAGTAGAGAAATTACACTAAAGTATTTTTGAATGTGAGGGCACAAGACGATAATTTCCAGTCCGGTTTCCCTCTAAAGGCATCAAAACATCATAACATCAAACAGAAATATATATAGAAACAAGAACTGCCTCTTTCTCTCTCTCTCTCTCTCTCTCACACACACACACACACACACACACACATCGCATTAAGGTCAGGGATCAGGCTGAAGGGGAATTGAGTTCATGTGGCCCCTCTGTAATCCATAGTTCTGTGCTGCTAAGTGAAGTCACCATGTGGATACAGTCACATGTTGTGTAAGTGTGATGCTGATGTAAAACATCAAGTTTCTAATCAATAGAATATCACATAAAATAGACATTCACTTATTTTAAAGTTGTATTCTGAGTTGGGCTGCAGAATCATATAAGCTTAGGATGACAAAACTTTTCAGCCAAACTCCAAATATGGTGCTAGAGGTGAACACACACACATACACACACACACAAGCAGCGACAGGATCTTATAATTGGCTCACAGCATGATGAATGTGTATTGCAGAGGGTCAATGTGTGTAAAATATGATTTCCAGCTGAAAACAGAGATAAGGGGAAGGACCACCAGTTTTAAAAGAAAAACATATTGTGCTGACTTTTATTTTCCCAGAAGAAAACAGAGTTATATTTTTAAAATAGCTGATGCCACCCCGATTAAAACATCCATCTTAATGATTTATAATACCTCTGTCTGCTAAATTAAACACTACAGGGCTGAAAAAAGAGAGCAAACTGCTCTGGATGTTTTTTTCACAAGGTAACTTGAAACAACAACATTTTCTCTTTGTATGTTCTTGACAGAAGAAAAACTCAGCAGATGCTCTCAAAAAGACACTTACAACTGCCTTTAGAATATATCCAGTTCAACAGCAAAACATGGTGTAAGCTGTTACCATGTATTTTGATGAAGATGTCAAACATGTACAGGCAGAGAAGTGCCTTGATAAACATTGTCTCCATCATGAAAGCCTGGAAATGTGCATGGATAGACTTCTACATGTTATGAGCGCACAACACTGACAACCTTTAAGGTGTCCTACAAACACTGCTTGGCAGTTTTATTACATTGAATACAGGGACTGATAAACACAATGAGGAAAATACATTTAAAGTAGATCTGGGGACTTTCTGGAAAAGCTAGCACTAGCGATATCGATAAAGACTATTTCAGCACTACTTTTATTTGTTCAAGACAACTTTTTTACAGGATGCAACAAGAAAAGATATTGCATTTATTAATAATTACATAGGGCTCGAAAACAAGCAACCTTTGTGAACTCAGCTTGTACTGTAGTTTAGTAGCATTTAGCATTTAGCATCTACCACTCCTCACAGCCTGGTGCTCTGAGGCGCATCTATAATGTGAATCCTGGTTATGTCCTGCCAGTGCTCGTTTACCAAGCAGAGCAAATGTAAAAGGGCTTTTCACTTTATTAATAGATTCTTATGTTTGAACAGACCAATGAAGTACAACTTGTGCATTTAGGCTGGAATTGACACTTTCACAAACAGCTTGACCCCTGTTTTAGCCTTTACCCATATTTTACCCTATAGCCAATGCTCTATCACAATCCCTTTTAGCTTTCTTCTGTTCTGTTTTTTGTCAGAGGGTCCATCTCCTGTTTCCACCAATACAACTGAATAAAACCAAGACATCGTTCTCAGCAGAGAAATCTCTCCTCTCCCTGCTAAACTTTGTCAGCCAGCAAGGTGTTGTCATAAATTAATTTGGTCCCGTCTGACCCAATCAGAAAGCAAAAATAAGCATTTAGAAATAATTTATTTTTACCCCTGACAATGTCATTTTAAGTTGTGGATTATGATCAGGCATATATCAAGGGATAAGGCTTCAAGATCAATCAGAAAGTCCTCGCAGTCCCCTTCAGATAGGAAGATATAAAAGAAACACATTGATTTTTTTTAAGTATTAAATGATTGCCAGAATATGTGAAAATCATGACTCATCTTAAAGACCTTCTTTAAAAAGGATTCAGCAGACATAACATACTGAAGAAGTTAATTGGAGAGGGAAAAGACACAGACAGCATATGCACCAACAGTGGATGGAAGGTGAGTGTGTGTGGAAGCAGGTTAGAAACATGTGAAGGGACATCTGGCCTCCTCTGTGAAGTGGGCATGGGGCTGACACAAAAACAAGGGGAACCAAGGTTATTATATGACAGCATGTCCGAGGGGACACAGAGGCAGACTCAACCCTGTGTGCAGTGATTCACCATCATGTCATCCGACTGCAAATGAGGGCTGAGGGAGGACCAAAATACATTAAGGCCATGGTTCCTGCAGGACTGTGTTTTCCTGGTCATGTGGAAAAGAAGGAAATGAAATTTGGGTCACGAAGCGGTAAAACCAACAGGCCAACAAGTCAAATTATTCTGGGGACGCAGCACCAGAGCAGCGTGTCCTGTCTAATTAAAGATGAGGAAAAACTTTACACATGCTCGCAAAATGGAGATATTTAGTCTGACACTATTAATTTATTTCCATACTGGAGCTCCATAAAGGTGCAGAATGTCTAAACCTGTGGAGACCATATGCATTTTTATCCAGTCTATGAATGTCTTATAAAATCACAACTGTGTGAATATAACAAGAACTTCACGGTGTTGCTTTCTGCCGTCATACATGCATGAAAAAAGAAAAAAAAATTGCGTCTCTTTCCCATACAAGAGCAGATTATTCTCATCCTGATTGGCTGAGCCGCTCACACAAACTTTAATTGTGAGGACAGTTGAATGGCTATGCAAATAATTTCCTATTTAACTGAAAATCCTGTGTGAGACATAACCCAGTGCTGTGAAAGTTTAATTAATACATGACACAAAATGTAGACAGGAAAGACAAAGCAGACGATCAAACCATGACGGATGAAATAATTAATATTCAAAGGATGTTTTACATTTTGTTCTTCCTTTCACATGGACTTTATACTGGTGTGTAAATGGCACATGTGACAGGCATGAATAATTATCGATACATGGTGTGCATTAATGTGAGCGCCTCAGATAAATGGCTGCCCCAACAGAGGAAGTACTGAAGCAGCAGAAAAGACAGAAGAACAGAGCATAACATCAGAATTTCTTTTTTTGATGAATGTTGAACTTTATATCTTATGTCGTGTTTTGTCAACCTTTAACATCCATTTGAAATTAATGCTTTAACTTTTTCTGTGGCCGTGCATGTTGGTGTTGGAGCTGCTAGATCTACAGGAGATGCAGGACACAAACAGTAACATCTATTTAATAGGGCAGAGAAAGTAGGTCTTAGACATAAATGACGACATGGTGTGTGTTTGTGAGCATGGTGGGGGAAGGGACGCTGACTTGGCATGTCCTCCATGTAAATGCAACATGATTAATGGCTTCACCACCCAAATTGGACAGGAGTGCAGAAAACACTTCAGTAGCACAGATAGAAGAATAAACCTTCACACGTCACAACCACTGATCACTTTCCCTGAACACTCGTAAACTACAAACAGTGTCAATGTAAAGACAATTTCTCACATTGTCAATGAACTACAGGTTCATTTCTGGGTCTCATGACTTTGTGTCATTCCTCTGAAGTCGGTTGGAGGAACAAAAGTCCCTGACTGGCGTGTGACTCCACAGTGAGGTAAGCAGTGTTGACTGACCTAACCAGGGCCAGATCAAGTGGAAATCTCTCATAACACGAGGAGAACCAGAAACATCTGACTTACATGAAACCTGAACCCCAGATTCATTGAGTTCCCAGGCTGAAAGTTACTTTGTCAGCCTCATCCTCTAACCACCGATCTAGTGTGTATCTCTTTTATGTCTCGTTTTCCTGTTTGTTTAGTCTTTCTTCCACTTTGTGTTTTGTTGTCTGGCCTCCTTTCACCGTCTGTCATCCTCTCTGCTGAGAATCCAAACACAGCCAAAAACAATGAATCATCATGATGAGTTATCTTCATGCATAACTTTATGGGATCATATTCTGTATGGTTTTATGAGTCATTGGTGTAAATCATATCATCACACCACCATGCTGTCCAGAGCTTTGAAGAGCTGCATAAATCCCCTTTAATTGTCAAGTCATTTAATTTATTAGTGCGTGTTGTTATCGACATCCTTTTGGAGTGCTGACATTTAAGTTTATTGGATTAAATGGTGCTTCACACATGGGCTGATAGCAGATGATTGAGAGCCAAATGAAAATGAGGACATATCACACACTCACATACACACAACAGGTTCCACCACACTGTCATCCTACTTTGAAACACCATCAAAAGGCTGAAGCTAATTCTTCACTGTAAAGATCATACAAACAACTGTATTTTTATCTAAGTATAGTGATGAATAATTCCATGTATTACGTGCAGGTAGCAACAATGCTGCAGATAACCACCTTATTATGTCAAGATGTCACGGCTGAGGGGAGTAGAAATTATAATGATGCTCTTTTGTAATTATAAGAACACCCATAGATCATTTCAGCTATTCTGACTTCATGCACATCCACATCAACCTCAAGGTTCTCCAAAACACAGGCTACTGCTCAGTCAGCAAGGTTTAATGACAGATTGATTCTCATTCAGCCTTTTAAACACTATACTAAATTAAAAGAGTGTAAAAGACCTTTAATCAAATAGAGATATGGGAGGTAGAGATCTTTCCGATCTGCTTAACTTCGTGAGCCAGCTTGGCATTGTCATATAGACTTCAACTTGTTGTGAATCAATCCTGAACCCATTGAGGAGCTGAGAAATATAATTTAAAAATAACATAGTTTAGTTTTTATAATCTCATTTTCAGTTGGGGTACATGATCAGGCATATATCTAGAAGTGTGACTTTTTCAAGATCTTTCAGAAAGTCTTCACAGTCCCTGAAAAGTATTGGGAGAAAAACCTAAAACAGTCGACATGATTGTGATTGTAGCATTTCTTATTTCACTGGAAGAAGGTGAAATAATCACCACAGCAGATGAGAACAGGAAATCTTCAGACATTAATCCTGCCCATCAATTCCCTCCTGCAGTGTGTACCTGTGTCAGCTGCTCCAGCCTCTGTTTCGCCCCCTTCAGGATGGGATCTGTGTTGCGCACGCTCATCTCTGGGTTCTCCTTCTGGGCTTTTAAACTGCTGCCAACCACTCGACCGGCATAACTAGAGAGAAAGAGAGAAAGAACAAGAGAGTGACATACAGTACTTTATGTCCCAGTTCTGGGAGTGTACATGTGTGTGTAGCACTTCTGCCCCAGTTTTCTTACAGTTACTTTACTTGTGTTTTCACTCTGGGTGTATGACTCAGTACATGTGCAGAGAAACATAAATGTGCACACACATTTGGATTTTACTGGCACAATCTTTTATCTAGCATCCTTATCACAATAAGCCCATTTTGAGGAAGATGTTTTAAATACCTTCATTTCTTTTCACATTTACAAGAGGCAGCTCATTTTACAGATTACAGCTTGTTTAAAATGTTATTGTCACTGTTACCAGGTCATCTTTCTAGAAAAACTGGTTCCTCTTTATCCTACAGGCTATATATTGCTCTGTTTTCTGCAGATGCATGCAAATGAGATGTCAAACTCAACTGCTTCAAATGAAAAATTGTATGGTGGCCCGCATCTGGTGCATGAAAGTCATCACTGAGCCTGATCCCTGATCATCTTGCATAATGATGTTTCTTTTTGTGGTTCACTTTGATAAAGTCTCACATCATTTTGCCAGTGTATGAGGGGGAGCAGTGGGTGGATCAAAAAGAAGATGAGGCGAGAGGAGAGCAAAAGAGAAGAAACACTGGATCATGACTCATATTTTTCCCAAGTCGTGAAGTTCCAAACCACCTCTGCTCGCTAATACAATCAGCCATCCCCTCAGTAACCACTCAGTCCACACCCTCCACTACACAAACACACCCAAGCTATGGCAACAGGATTGTGGGAACCAGAGAAAAAGCACATGGGGGATATCACAGAACAAAAAAATGACAAGTCTAATGCCAGGAGATGGTGTGGTGCTGGAGACCCCAGCCTCTGGAGCCGAGCTAACCCTGCTGGTTTGGGATCAGATCCTACCACACACTTGAGTCTGATACATGTAGTCTGTAATTAAGTGTTGTCTTTATCTTCTCACACAGATAGTGTTTTCAAGCATTCATATTTCACAGGAAAAAAAATCTCCTCCTGGTAATTCAAGGTCTCATTCAAGTTAAATTGTTCATGTCCTGAGGCCTGACACACAACTTCATCTGCTTCTTTCTGGCTTTATTAATCCCAGCACTGGCGATCGATGATAGCCAGTCTCACATAAGAGTTTATGCATGAGCCGTTTCTGTGAGAAATGCTTTCCAATCCAGCTTTGAGTGAGTTCCCACAAGATTTGCAGCCAATCGTGGGTGACATTAGCGGAACAAAAGCTGGATGTTTGATTCAGGGGAAGATGTGATGGCAGATTCTTGTGGGAGAAAAAGATCATTAAGGAAATAGAGAGAAACTTGGCGAAGACTGCAAAGTGAAAGAATACAGCTCTATAATAATAAATATAATCACCAGAAATAAATAGTAAATAAACAAAAACATAATATCGCTGATGCTGTCAACACATTCAGAGCTGTTCTGGGAAAAATAATTACTCTCTTGTGTTTCATGATGAGCTGCATTATGTTGTATCTGCTGCCAATGCAGAGCGGATTACTGAAGAAGAACTGCAATGTCAACAATTAGACGTAATAGCTCCGGGAAAAAGTATCAGGGGTCACAGAGAGGGTGACTCTGTACGCATAAATCTCCTGGAGCTGCTCTGCAGAAACTATTCACACATTTGAACACGTTTGAGGTCAAAGGTTTTAACAGAGGCCTGGAAAAAGAGATTGATGAAGACACTCTGGATCTTTGCCTCTGGGTCTCCGAGGGAACTTCACATCACACCTGACCACAAACACTTGGTACAGTTATATATTTCTGTACAATCTTGTTTAATGCATTCGTTTATTTGTGTCTCCTAAAGCGAGTGTTGGTGTGAATGGGTGGTGTGAGTGAACTACAACCTGGATTGGTTGCGGTAAATTACTAGTTTGGAATATTACTAACAGAACTTCATTGTGTCTATTGTTATTTATTGTCACAATTCTGTGAAAAAACAACTACAACAAAATAACAAAAACATGGAATAGAAATAAAAAAAGAGATACAGATTCATAGAGACAGAGATTGGAATAAAGAGATTGAAACAGATATCAAATAAAGATATACAGAACTATAGAAACATGAAAAGAGAGAAATAGAGGGAACAAAGTGGGTTAGAAAACTGTCAGATGGTAAATATGGGTAAATGCAGATGAAAGGCTATAAAGTGAAAAATATGATGATCAAGAGAGAGATAAATATTAGGAGGCAGAGATGGGTAGATAGATAGATGGAGAGAGACTGAGGGAAACAGATAGATTTGGTGGGATAGACCGAAAGTAATTTAGCCAGCCAGTCTGCATACATGGAAAGATGGATAGACGAGTGGAAGATTCCTGTACATACACAGATAAAGGTGCATGTTGAAAAAACTGTTGTGAAGTTAAAACTCAGCTTGTAAACTCATGAAGTAATGATCTAATTTGGTCATCTTTAAACAAAATACATATTACCAACACAGCAGGGAAGCTGATAACACTGATTGCAAAGATGCACCAGTGCAGCTGTCAGCGACTGCTCATCTCGTTTGAGACAGAAGAGTTAATGAGGACAGGATGTGATGCTACATGCACTGACTCTCACTCATCAGACTGGATCTGAAACAACAAAAGGTCACTGAACTGTGCATACACATTAACATAGTATTTAAAAGTTCTTCTAATCCCTCCCACTGATTTATGAAATCTACAGCACCAAACAGAGCAGACTATGAGTGAAAAGATGATGAAAAATATCAGGGAAGAAAGAGGGTGAAGAGGAGGGGGGTTAAAAAAAAAAGTATAAAGCTGGATAAAAAAACACTCTGTGGCCCGGGGGAAAATCCCAAGATTCCTCAGACTGCAGGAAGGATTTGGAGGATCAGGATAACACCACAAATCTAATGAATTGGCTACACACACCAGTGTGTTATCACCTCACAAATATTCTGGTATTTCCACGATCCCTGTGTTTTCATCCCAGCTGGAGATGTGCGTTTTCATTATCAACAACAAAGCTGACACTGACAGACAATCGATTTGACCTTTGCGTGCTTGAGATTGTCTGAGAACAGTTGCTCTTTTTACCTCAACAGTCGGTTTACGGTTACACAAAGATATAAACGGGTGATACAAAGAAAAAGACACAAACACAAGGGGAAAAAAACTGTCAAAGCTCAAATGATACAGCAGCCATTCCTTCCAAAGCACTAAAATATACATACAGAGAGTAATTCTGCAAAAAAGACATTTGTATAATCACAAATAAGGATTATTGTCTCTGTAAGTAACAGGAGACAAATTGAATAATCATGAAAAATGCAGCGTTGAGTTTTATAATTATCTCCAGTAATGGATCCCAGAGCTTAATGGCAAATTGAGTCTAAAGGCCTAAAGGTGGGAGCAGCAGCATGTGAGGAGATTACATCCACTCTATCAGGCTGAGAGGAGAAACACTACAACATTAATTTTACTGCAACTCACTGGATTGTTCCTGTGCAAAGAGCCTGACTTCAGTTTCAGCCCACAAACTATGTTTAATATTCAGTGGTATATTTTTCATGATGATAGATTTAATATGATCAGGGTGTGAAGAACTTTGTCATACTTATATCTGGACATAAAGTGTGGTATTTGTGAATACAATTTCACGGGTATCTTGCAGTAAAATGTTGGGCTTAAAATCTAGTTGAGAAACAGCATAGAAGTGTATCATCAGCATAGAAGTTTATCAGTCTCATCTGTAATAACCTGTGACTCTGCACTGTCACCGTCTTCTTTGTTTAATAATTATGAGTCACACCCAATACCTAGTTTTAACCATTTCATATTCAAATCACTCTGTTTGTTCTCATACTGTGTGTACGTTCAATAACCTGATGCAATTTGTTTATACGAAGAAGTTCACATGCAAATCTACTTTGTGCTATTGCAGGGAAGAGATCTGTAATTTAACAGCTTTAAATTCAGATAAAGATTTACTAGGTGTCCTCAAATGACAGCAGTCAGATTAGACTAGCCAAACACACGACCGATGGTATCATAAAAAATTCTGAACCTGAACATGGGACAAAATTTGACATAGTAACAAATTTGGTCACATGACGTAAGAAGAGGAATATAGGATTTTATTCAGCAATTAATGGCTGAAAAACACCAAGATGTCGACTCACACTGGCTGCATTTTCAGTCTGGTAAGCTCCATGGTTAACAGAAACTCAAAACTGTTGACTCCTTTTCTGGAGCCACTCAATAAGTCCGTTTGTTGTTGCAGTCAAGCTAAATATGATCTGTTTTTGACCCAGTTATCCTTATTTTGAAAGTCACTGGCTCTTTTTAGGTAGTGTCTTAGCACTACTTCGTATCACACTCAATCTTTTGGACCACAGATCCAGTGTGAGTCAAACCATTGACTTGAATGGAAACCTAACTGACCCAGTGCCATGATGAAGTGGAGACAAACTGCAGATACAATCAGTGTAGTTTAGCCATGAAAGTCTCTGAGTTAAAGCTTTGAAGTTTCTGACTCCAAAGGAGGAAAAATCATATGATAACAGATCATTCAAAAAAGCTCCAGTGAGGAGTTTTTTATGCTGGATTTAAATCAGACTAAAATGGACATCAACACCTCTGCTTCTATCAAGAACAATAAGACATTTTTACGAAAACTAATAGACAATGACTTGCTAAGATTTTCTTTTTTTTTGCAGAGGGAGATTTAATCACCTGTTAAAGCTGGATTTCCAGTTTTAGCGACAGATAACATCTTGTGCTACAGACCCAAGAGGAGAAACACGTTCCTGAACACCTCATAGGTTCAATATCTGCTGTTCTGTTTGCTGCATTAGAGACTGTCAGCGCACTGAAAGAGCCACTGGTCAGATAACAGAGTGTGTATATCTCTGTGTGTTTGACAGACAGATGATAACACTGCAGAGAGACCACTGCAGACGACACAGAGAGGTGTGACTGTGAGTGACACTTAATAAGATCTGGAGAGCGACACACATAAATCACCAACAGAGCCATAATGACAAAGCTGCTCCTCTGTTGCCCTCGGTTAGAGAGCGGTTGTTAATGGTAACACACACAGAGACCTATTCTTCTGTCTCATCCCTGCAGCTAACCTTTAAATGTGTCTGACGTTGCTTATCCACACACACACCCACAAAATGCGCCTAGTAAAAATGAAATTACCTGAGATAGTGATCTGATCTGAGGGAGGTGTGTAATTATAAGAGTCACAACCTCAATTGTAAATCTAGCTGCATTCCTGTGGAGTCATTGACATAGCTCCATAACACACTCACACAATAGCACATTATGCTGACACCTGAGGCTTGTACCTGTATCCCTTGTTCCAGATTTGGAAGTGATATGCTGTGGTTTGGATTGGTTTATCTCTCCACTTAGTCTCAGTTTCTCAGCCTTCATACTCTTCCTCACCTCCTCTGGAAATGTCAAGCTGTGTTTGAATAACATTTCTCTTATCACACTGATAAAAGAATCTCTGATCAAAGCATCAAACATTACAATGAAATACACAAAAAACCTCGGGTGTGGCAGGTCCTCGGTGGTGGAAACGCATCTATTGTTTGGATACTTGATGATAAGATGCTGCCACCTACTGGAGAGAGTCTGTGTTACAACTCCAACTGCTCTGAAAATCAGAACATTCTTCAATTTAACATTAACATTAAATCTAACGAAAATTACTTCTCATGCTCATCTATCCTGTTTGGATGTCTTTAAATTGAGATTTAAGGGATATAATAACCATATCATGAACCCTCACAGTGTCTTTGTATTTAATTCATCCTTCTGTCAAGTCATCTATTTGCTTCTTAAGTCTGCTGTTAGTTAGAAATAAACATAAACTACTGCAGTAGACACTAGAGCAGTGATTCCAAACGTTTCCAAACTGTGATCCCCAAAGTTGTAGCATTAGAGACTCACAATCCTCACAGCCATGTGCAGACACTGACAAGCCAAACTTAATCAGTACAAAATCCAAAACAGGTAAATAAGCATAACCTTGTTTTATAATTTAAATGAGCGAAAAACAAGTACTGTTAAAATTTGACTGTTGCAGATACAAGACTATTGAGAAGACAGATGTAAAAGTGAGTCTCTGTGAGTGAGTTTTAAAGCCTGAAAAACAATATCTCCATAAAGCTGCTAGTTTATCACCTAAGAGGTCATGTTGCAACATAGACACAAAGAGGTTTTTTTTTTTTTTGTATGGCTTCATTCAAAGAGTAACTATCACTATTATTTTTTAAGTTATAATATAATAGTCCCCAGGGGATCCACCGAGGGGTCATGAAACACTGAAAGAGGGTCGCAAAATGCCTCCAGAATTAAAAAATATTTACAATAGCATAATTCACACAAAATTGTAAGATTTAAATCACCATAAAGGTTACATTTCAACAAAGAAAAATTCCAATTTCCCCAAGACCTTCATGTCTTGGGACAACTTCTCACCTAAAAATGCAAAAAAAACAAGCAGCATGCATTTCCACAGAAGACGCTAAGGAACTGAAAACGCTGTAGTAAGCATGCCAGGCCTGTAGTTGTCTGTTTCATTCAAGGTGATTTATGTTGGAATATTAAAAGTGTATTATAGTGTAAGTCAAGAGAAGAACAGTACCTGCGGTGGTGGCTGATTGATTAAGGAAACAGAAATATGAACACATAGGCAGCCTAAATTTCTCCAATACACAGGCTTAGCCTAAAATTTCATTTTACATGGCAAAAAAATCTACCACAGATAATTAGAATCTGGAAAATATTTTGATAACCTTACAATATAGTGTATGACAATGGTATAGTGTTTACATAGGGCGTCCCTTTACGGTTGAAAGAGATGCTTTTCGGGAGCAATAATCTTGGTTTTAGAACACAAAAAGCTATTTAAGATGTATGAGGTTATCATCACATTTTTGCCACTAAGTATGGATAAATTTAGGGTCATGGTGACAGTTTTATAACTTTAGTATAAATCTTAATGTTGGATGAAAAAACAACTTAGGGATAGAAAAAGTTGGGTCCTGTTGCAGGGTGGTTTGTATTTTGACCAACTTTTTCCACTTATTTAAAAAACCTTCAAAATATCAGAAGAAGTACTTCATCCACCCCAGTTAGTTTATTTTGAGATTAATTCCAAGAACAGCTTAAATTGAATGATCATGAGTCCCACTCTCCTCCCCCTCAGTGCTGTGCTCTTTGTTTACTTCATGTGTGTAGGTGGACACGGTGAATTGGTCAGGACTGATTGGAGGACAGTCTGCTGCCAGCTGGGTCCTGCTTTGCCTCAGTTAATATCCGACCTGAGGCCTTCAGTTTGGGTTTGGCAGCTGAATGCAGTGTTTACTTTTTAGTTTCTAAACTGTTCAAGTTGTTCTAGGTTACTGTTCAGTGATTGAACATTCAGGAGTTGAATGTTGCAGATTAAATTGGTAAAGTGTATCATTAGTCTAATATTGCAATTAAACAAATAAAGAAGCATAAATAGAGGCATTGTTTGTGTGTTTTTTACAAACTCATCAGCTTGTTTTGAACTGAGTTTCAAAAGTAACATCACTTTTTTCTCCATAAAAGTCTTATATTTTTTCAAGAGCATCCTGAGACTGAAAAATCTTTGAGGGTGCTATTTAAGATGCACTTAAGTATTTATGTCTTGTTGCCTATCTCTCTTCTTCTCACACACTCTCACCAACACAGACATTTGTAAGTGAAGTGGGTCAGAGGGCGGAGGAGATGAATGGAGGTCTGAATAGAAGGATGGAGAGATGAATGGATGGCTGGATTAATGAATGGATGGGTGGATGGATAGAAGCAAGAGAGAAGAAGATGTAAAGGGGTCAGAGAGGCAGAGACTGGCTGAGATCCAACACTGGCCGAGTGTATCGACTCTTCTGTAAAACTTTAAAGTACATTCCATGGATGATGACAGTCTGAGGGAGAATTTAAGTATCAAGCTCTGAGTCTAAAGAGAGTCAAAGAAAGCTCAGGGTGATTTAAAGGAGCTAAGCGTGACTTCCTCAAATAGCTTCTTTCACCGGCCAACACTCAAAAACAAAAAATGATTTCATAACTGGTGAAAAACATCTGCAAAATTGAACATACAAGAGGCTGAAAAAATCAAATGCAAACTTTTTTTTACCTGAAATATTGTTTTTAATAATTATATTTGCATCTATCGCAGACAAATCAAATGTTTTGCATTTAAACTTAGAAACCAAAAAACAAAGATTACACATTGGATTTGGACTTTTTGGAAAAACTATTTCGATACTGTTGTCAGGAGCTTTGGTTTTTTATAGTTTTTGGTGCCCCCTATAGGCAAAGATGTACATACTGTCACATATTTGATCTTGTCTTGTGCACGCTAAGGTAGCGATTTCAAACACAAGATCTCATTCTGTCATCTCTTGATAGGAAATGTGTCACTCATTGTAATTCTTTGCTGCAAAATGGAAAAGTCAGCATACAATCTCCTCTGGCAACTTTATCTCTTGCAGCAATTTAGTTTAAAATCGAAACATGGACACTGTCCATCTTATTTCACAACCCGTTAAAAACTCCTCACTGGGGCTCTGAAATAAAACAAATATAAAGGCTTCCTTTTTACAACAACTCTTTAACACTTTCAGTTATTTCAGCCACTTTCACACCTGACTCCTTAAAGCGCCCCTGAGTTCTGGCTAAATATGATTAAGTCTCCTTCTATTTCCATCAGCATTTATCCAAACATATATAAAACTGCAAAAAGTCCTCAGGGCTTCGGTGCAGCCCTGATGATGACTAAGCAGTGTGTGTTTATTTGTGTAGGATGTCCTTGCAGGGCTCCATGTCCTGTTTCACGTGGGTGATGGACCGTTTAGAGAAATCCGTCCCCATCACAGCAATTCCCCTCTGAGACAGATAGCTGGGACGTGAGTAGGAATGTGTGTGTTGGATTGCGACAGTGTGTGTGTGTGCCTGTGGATATATGTGTGTGTGTGTGCCCGCACACCACTGTCAGTCTTGTTACCAGTTTAAGCTGCCAATGTAATCACCATGAGAAAGACTCTGGAAACGAACTCTCTAACCTTCACAACCCTGTCATCCCCCACTCTGGCAACTCCTGGGTGCCACACACACACACACATGCACACACACACACACACACACTCACACACACATATCCCCAAAAGCTGCAATTTGTCGCCTTCTTTAAATCCAAAAATAATACAGACTTAAAATTACATCCATGCAACTATTCAACAGAGGCACTTATTGCAAGCTTTAACTGTCATAAAGTTCAGTTTTAGATCAAAATTATACTTTCAGCTAACTAACCCTGACACAGCTGCCTTTTTCTGTTGCGATACTCTCAAGGTGTGAAGCTCGACATTTATTTTGTGCTGCTGTTTTCCAATAAGTTACGACTACATTTTAATGAGTAAAAATGATTTATCTTCTGATGACAAAAAGAAGAAATAAATGTGGAGATCAGCCACTCCTTTTCTCTGTCTCTCTCTCTAACCCCAACACAGTCTGTCTAACATGCGTCTAGTTCTGTCAAAAGTTTTTGCCTGTTAAATGGAAGCTGTTCCTTGCCATTGTAACTTCTTTAATACTGCAAAGTTCTGTACTCATGGTGAGTTAAAATGAGACAAGACTTCTCATCTTGTCTTGATGTTGCATCTCTGTCAATAAAATGAATTTTTTATAGTTTGATTTCCTAGTTTATAACTAATAAAAACTATCTAACTATCTAACTAGCTAACTATGGTGGGGACTACTTCAGAGAAAGATATTATTATAAGATTTTAGATTGATAGCAGGATAATCTAAAGAATCACAGGATTTGATTTGCAGAGGTTACGCTACAGTTAAGTCAAGAAAAGTAAGTTTGATCTTCTGAATCCTGTCTGAAATGGATCTTCAGTCTTTGAATACTCTTCGGCTCACTTTTCCGCATGCTTAATGTTAAGTCTAAGATACAAAAAAAAGGAGAGGAAAGAAAAAAATACATGTAATGTGATCAACACACCTTTCTACGACGTCTTGTCCGCTCCAGCACGTGTGCTGCTCAACCTCCATCTCGCTCTCACACAGCATTTCTGGCAGCTCTGAGAAAAACCACTGGTACCGCTGGATCGAGCCTTCAAACTCCCTGAAAGAGAGAGCCACGAGTGCACGGCTGAATGCTCTGGTTGTTGTTATTTAGAGCAGGAACAGTGCACCATATGTTTGTGTTTGTTCCACTTTAGACTTGTCAGCTTTGATTCTTTTTGAAAATACCTCCGACAGACTCCAGTGAGTCACTGAAAGCTACAAAGAAACTGGGTAAAAGACTTCATACATGTTATTAAGTTAGTTATCTGATGCCAGATTTATCCTTTAAAAGTCTTGCCTTTAATATACTGATCCATCCTAACTGGGTATTCACACATAAAAGGGGTTGGTTTATTGTTATAAAGAAGTGTATCAAGTAATGAGTCAAATACTCGAGCTGGTGTCTGCCTCAGATGCTAACACTGGCTTCTCATATTCATGTGGAGTGTGGCTGGTGTTTATCTGTTGTTTCACTCACTGGATGTATTTAAAGATTAATTAAAGAGGGCAGCAGATGACGTGCATGTATAGCTTGTTTTCAAATATATAAAAAGAAGCATCTATTTCGGAGTATAAGAACTCTTAACTTCTAAAATCTGTATCTGTTCTTCAATTCACTCCATTTCTATGGATTTTGTCTTTGGCACTTGCCCAATGAAGTGACAGAATGGACTGAATGTAATATGCTAACATTAAGAGACAATCAGATAGCGATTGATTTCATTTCTGGTCATTAGGGATGATTTCTTTTTTAATTCAAATTGCAGCTGATGCTGATGCATAAAGATTTACCTGGACAATTTCTTCAGGCTGCGACTCTTGTCTCCTTTGGAACCTTTCAGGACAAATGACCTGGTGAGAAATACAAACACACGAAAAAATATGATTTTCACCTGCCATGAATGAGGTCAGATACAAAAGCAACATCTCCTTTGTATCCCCTCCCAGACTCATTTGAAGCCGGAGAAGTCACATTTTTCCCCGTATGCATGTTTGTAGCTCACTTTCTGGACTGCAGCTGAAGACGCCGCTGAGCAGTCGATCCTGCTGAGGGAGTCGATGTGACATGTGACCTTTCTGATGTCACTGATGTAGAGGGGCTCAAAGTGGATGTTAGATGTGAGGTGGTGGGATTTGCACTTGGCACCATGGGAGCTGGCGCCTGGGGTCCACACACCTTCTCCACCTGAAAAAAGTCAGGGAAGTGTTTTATTCAAGGGGAAGATTAAGGATTATGCACATTTCTTGGCACTATTCCATTTTATGCTGGACTTACACCAAAAGATTTTCACAGTCTTTTTTCATTTTTTGCAGGCTTTGTAAAAGCTCAGTCTGAGACTAGGCTGTGATTAAAAACTCTGAGCACTTGTCTTTAGATGAGAGGAGGTGTGAACAAATAGTTTTCCAAGAGTCTTTTCCTAATCTTTTCATGGTCTTCTGATGTATAGGTGGCATTGAATGTGGGCTTGCTAGATATCCCACTGCCAGCACAGGCCAGTCACATTTTATGAAAACACTCAAAACTTTTCAGAAAGTTCTCTTATAAATATCCAAAATGCGTTGTAACCTTAGAGGTCATCGATCAAAGCTCCACAGTCGGAGAAGAGACTGACTGTGTTGTGTACTGTCTCTGTTTTGTTGCTATAAATCAAAGCAACCCTGCACAAATAACCTAACATCTAATTTTGTGGAGCATGACACACAATAATGTTGTCAAATCAATTTTCCCAGAGGCGGACATGTTTCAAATTTTATTTTGAAATTGTCTATTAACTTTAAATGCTGCCCAGAGGACATAAACCCAATCGAGGGATTAAGAGTAAGCCTTTAATGATGTATCCGATGAATAAGAAGCTTCATCAAATATCCCATGAAGTGGTATTTTCTTATTAGCCACAATTAGCAGTGCAATTATGCTTGTGTGTGTTTGTTTACCTCTCAGGAATCTACTCTACTAAGTCCACAATGTTCCCTCAAAGTTGGATAGCTACTCTATTCCTTCCTCCAACAGTGTGTGCATGCATGCATGCGTTTGTGTGTCGTCTGTTTGTCCAGAGATTAGCCACAGAAACTTTCTCATCACTCAGAACCAAGCTGCATTCTGGGTATCCGTTGTCCCGCCAACCACAGTCTTTGTCTGGCACTGGATCTGTATTCACACTCACATACACACCCACACTAACACACACACACACACACACACACACACACACACACACACACAGACTGAGGGGAACCCCAGATTCCCTGAAGAATGAGGCTGTTTTTAGCCCATCTAGGTACAAGGCTTTTTGTGAGGAGGATCCAACTGCCAGGCTGAAAGAAAACCCACGGCCCTTCCTCTCTCTGTGTCCAAAATTTAAATGACTTTATTATTTAGGCATGTGAGTACGGATGGTTTAGCAATCTGCTCCCTTTTATTCTATTTTACAGTGGCACATTGTGGGCTAACAATCGTCTGAGAGGACTTTAATGAGAAGACTTGCATAAACATCCTGAATCCAGAATGAAGGATGCAGGTATAGAAAGCTTCACTCTCCCTCCTCTCGATGGCCCTCTCTGCTCACCGTAGCTGTGATGCGTGGACCGTGCAGCTGAGCGTGCAGGATAGCATCATTCACATGGTTTCGGACTGCTAACAGAGCCAGCTCCATGCTGTTGTGGTTGCTGCTGGTGGCTAAAGTTGCTGCTAATCGTTGGAGCAAAACCACCAGACTCCCCCAGGGGGCGCCAAGCTCTGACACACCCACCTAGAGGAAAAGAAAAGAGAAAAGAAGAGAAATAAGAGACATGGAGGAGGAAGGTTCACTTTCTATATTTCATGAAAGCTTCTCCATTGGTTTTCATGCACTGGCTGAATCGTAATTAATTATCAGTGACACTTTGACTGTGGTTTGTGTTTAAATAACAAGTTAACAGACAAATTTAATATAATGACAGCATTGCCATGATCAACCTTTCCAGAAAGCGAGTGACATTCTGTTACAGAAAGGCTCGCCCCTCTTCATCCGTCTGCTTCCTCTCGACTTGCTGTCTGTTTTTCCTCTTTTTCTCCACTGCAGAGAACAAACATGATGGCACTTGTATTTTCATCACACTTTCTTCGCTTCCAAGAAACTCTCAAGAGGGATGAACTGCGCTATCTTGCGGTTTTTTGTGCCATGAAGAAGTCTCTCTATTGTGGGCGACGCTGAAGCTGTCCAGCAAATTATGAGGCAGGCCAGTAAAACGCACAGACAACACTGCCAATTCTGTTGGCAATGCTCTCGTGTTTGTCAGTCTAAATCTTAATGTGGGAATGGTTTGTTGATGATAAAATTCTGTGAATGGCTGATAACTACTGTTTTAGATTTGCCTCTCCAAACACAAAAGGAGACAAATAATCTCTGAGCGTTTAAATAGAATCAGCCACAATACACCGCTCACAGCCTGAAAGAATACAACCAGACCGACGTGCTAATTTACTCTATTTTTACATCTGCAGAAAGATTGCATGGACTTAAAGGAAGCAAAATCATTTCTGACTAATCTAAAATACTTCACTGTACGGAGGATTTAAAGAAACCCAGAGTAACCCTTCACTCAGTGTAACTCCTAGCTTTGACAAAAAGCTGCTGTGAGGAGTTTTACCACTTATGAATCAGATCTAAATTGATAGTGATTCCTACTTGTGACCTACAAAAGCAAAAGGGCTATCACAAATAGGACTAAAACTTTTATACTGTATTTTTTATTTCTGCAAAGGCTGCAAAGAAGCATACTTGTTTGTTTCTACATTTTTAACAGTAAATAATAAAAGTGACTGATGGATTTGTTGTTTAGAGGAACCAGGATGAATTGTTTATCATAAAAAAAGCCTTTGTAGTACAGTACAGTACAAAATCAGCAAGATAAATTGGCTAGAATACACCTGCCAACATAAGACTTTGACTAAGCATGTATTACGTATGCCTACCAGTGTCATTTTTACCTCCATGTTCTGTGTTGAAATCTGGCCCACAAACCTCACAAACCTTACAAACCTTACAAAATGCATGTTTCATATCATGGCTCACAGCTAGAAAAGAAAATCACTTGCACCAAGTGGAATTGGATTTTGTGGCATATCTTGTGTTTTGTGGACCTGATTCAGACATCTTTGACAGCAACCTTGATAGAGTCATATCGAGAGATGCTGAGTAGAGTCACTTCACCAAGGACACACACCCATGTGCCATGCGGTGATTTGTGCATGCTTGTCGCCGCCGAGTTGGGTTACAAGGTCTCACAGCATGTCTACAACGCAGAACTCATAAAAAAGCCTATAACTGGTGTCAACCATAGACTTTAAAAATCATGGACACCATGACACTCGGCAGAAAACTGCTCCCCCTGGTGACTGGCTGCAGTATAGGTCAAACAGGCCAATTTGCTTCAAAATTCGGTTTCAGAAACAGACAAATGACGTCACAGAGTCTGTGTTCATTTATCATACAGGCAATGGTATAACATGATAGAATTGTGAAATACTGAGGAGAAGTTACAAAACTAGAGATCAAGTTAAAAAGCAGGAAATTCATAAAAATTGGGAGTTTGGCCAGTATAATGTAACTTTTGTCCACATGGGGCACCAAAATTGTCATAATATGTTCGCGCCTCAGAAACCTTGGAATTTCTGTTTGTGAACAAATAAAATTGAAGATAATTGAACTGCCCAGTTTCCCAGGTTCTCATGGGAAGTTGCATAAGCTGAGTTCATTACCCAAACCTTTGAGTTAGGAAAGCCAAACTGTGTAACTCTTACAAAAGCATAGTTTGAAAAGATGTATAAACTGTAAATGTGAGAACCTTGAAACACTCACCAGGCATCCTCTCATAACGTTGACACACAGTCCTGTGCACGGCCGTATCAGCGTCAGCCCTCTGCAGTGAGAACAATACTGCATCCTCACTAAGCCCCGCCCACACTCTCTGGATAACGTCACCTTCTCTGTCACGTTCACAACCTCTCCAGCCAGTCTCAGCAGTTGGCTCAGTGCTCGACCAGGCCCGAGCGCCCGGGACAAGCCACTGACCAAGAGGCGAGGGTGTGGTCCAAACGGGCTAACATCCTGCCTCGTCATTCTCAGGCAGTCGTCCTGATTGGTGGGGAGGGGGGAATGTGCCTGTGATGACATGTGGCCAATTCCAGGGTTGAGCAAACGGCGGTACACCAGTGGGAAAAGATCGTTGTAGAACCGACGTACAGTGTGGTCCAGTGAGGAATTAGAGTCTCCAGAGAGGTGGCGTTTGATGCCGTTGAAGAGATGGAGCACAAGGGGGCGACAGTCAGACGCCAGAGCAGAGTAGGCGCTGTCGAACAGAGTGCTGGTCAGGTTAAAGGTGAAAGACACGAGTGACTCAAAGGTCTCTGAAACAAAAAAGAAAACAGACATAGTTATTGTATGGTGTGGATTAGTGCCAAGCCTTGTTTATGACATACCATGATGATTATAAACTAAATAAAATGAAACAAACAAAATTGCAAGAAGTTGGCACAATGTTGCACTGCCTGAATACAAAATATGTGTGTACCAAACATCCAAATAGCTAATTTAAATGCAAAGTCGAACACCAGCCATAATAACAAGAACTTAGTTTTGGGAATTTCATGAAAATGATGCGTGATACATTATCCAGTGATTTTCATTTTCTTGCTGGTGTAATATCAGCAACTTTAGGCAATATGTTGTCAATGGATACATGTTTTCCTGGAAAAATCGGACCCAACAACAAGTAATGAGAATACGTACTAAGGAATAACAAATTTTGGAGGTGATTATCTCATTCTGTTTTGTGGAAAATATAAAAGTTAGTAGGGATGGGAACCTAATTCTGTACTTTTATAGTGTAGGTACGAACTCCATCAGTAGTACCTCGAAAAGAGTCATGTAAAATCAAACAGTACCATATTCTAGTACCTAAGCACATCCTTGTGACTGTGAGGGAGTAGAAGAGCAGGAAATTTTCCATGCTGTACATGGACATGGAATATGTAGAACTGGGTTTTAACTTCTGCATTATTGAGAAAAAACACTGAGTAGTTGTTAATTTAATAAGTTGTAATTAATTTTAAAGGTTTTAACGTTGAAGAAATCAGTGAAACACTCGCAATGTTACGGTACAAACAGTTGCATGCTGTTTTGATGCATTTGTTACAGTTTAAATATTGAGAATAACTATGCAAAAGTGAAATATTTTGAGATTCTATCGAAGAAATTAACATTCATCTCCACATTATCAAACAAAATATGCAGAAAATTGGTACCATTGAAAACTGATACAGATATCCAGGTACCAAGAATAAGTTTAAATGTGAGCATTTAAGTGAGACTTCTCAAGTCATCACAGGGTCTTTAAAAGGAAATAATGGACTAATGGGGGATTTTGTTAACTTTTTTCAAACACAGGGTTAGAAGTTATATTTCCAGTTGTCACTGTCACCAAGAGTCACCAACCTTGGACTGACTTTATCCTCATGGTCTGAGCCAAAATAGCAACAACTTAATTCATCCCTGAGCTCATTTTCACTCCCCTGTCATCCACAGTCAGGTGTTAATGAGAAGCCTGATCTAAGGATCCTGTGTTTCCTACACCTGACACACTCTAATAAAGTGGACGGCACTATTAACAGAGGCTGTGACAGACAGAGAGTGCGTCTATGTTTGAGACCTGCCAAGTGGAGAGGGTGATGTCAATGCGATGGCATCCTAACACACAAATGCACACAGAGGCACACTCAATCACACGCAGAGATGAAAAAAACAAACAAACATAGAAGAGAGAAAACGTGCAAGTCTTTTTATGAGTTATTTAGTCTGGATTCAAACAGTTTCAGTGCCACCTGACCCACGCTTATGATCCTCACATGAGCTCAATACACAGAATCATGCAAACAATCCTCTTTTTCATCTTTTTAAATCCTCTTTAAATTAAGTTAGATGAACATAAATGTGGTCTGTAGTGCACATAGTTTGTTTGAAGATAAATTGGTATTAATCTAAAAATGCTGGTCTGTTATAAAACTGGAAAAGGGCATTCAAGGTTTAACTTATTTTCAAGATTTAAAAGCCTCATTTCCACCTGAAATTTTGAATTTGAATTAACATGAACTCATTAATAAACCCATTATCCCTCTCTGAGGGAACTTTGTACACTTGTGTCATGTTTTCTTCTGGACTTGTGTATCTTAAAGCTCACTGTAACACAAACCGTTGAAATAAAGTCAAACTGATAGCACTCAGGGGAAGAGGCAGCAGCACAGCTCTCCTGCTTTAGGTACTGAGTGAGAACGACTCACTTTCATATGTTTGCATACCCACGTCCTGGCAATAGCAACACAAATACAGATGGCATCAAGTGACAGGAGAAAAGACCACCCTGGGGTCATGTGATTAGCTCTTTACCCTCTGTGATTGGATGGCAGCTGCGACATGATTGGAGAGGGCACGAGAGGTCCTACAGTGCCGGGAGAAACACACGCAAGCATGCAGACACATTTTGACACACACACAGGCGTGCACACACACACACGTAATCCACAGGGTGTAAATAGAGCCTGACTACAACCGTGCTGGGCATGTCTCTGTTTCTCCAGAGGGTTTTAATCACTGTGCTCTGGAGAGAGGATCCACTGAGATTCAGTCAGCTGTTGAGTTCTGCTGTCATTCAAAAAGCAATTATACAAAGAGTTGGAGCATCCAAAACACAATACAGATTATTCTCCCTCATGCAAGTAGCAACATTTGCTTTGTTTCGAACTTAGTTTGACATTCTATTTCAATACAACCATGATTTTTGCTTCATAAGGAAGGAGGATATTCTTTCACTCTTGCCACCTTTTGTCTAATTTACACTGCAAGCACCAGGTATGATGGTGCCTCAGCTCTTAGACGAGCCAGACACACGAACATCTTAACAAGCTAGCACTGACAGATATGATCAGAAAAGCTGAAAATAGAGTGCATCTTACCTCAAATTTCATTTTGTCAGTGCATATCACACAGAAAATGTAACCTCTCTCCAGATTTTGTTGTTGTGTGTAGTATCCGTGTATTGTATTTTAAATGGACTTGGTATCACTGACTTCACCTAAATCTACAGATAAAGATGCTTGGATGCTTTTTGTTCAAATTCAAATTCAAATTTTTGCTGTAAGAATCTCCTTTTTGGCTTGGTATGAAGGGGTAAGTGGGGTAACTTGTGCCAGAGAGGATATGGTGCCACCCCTGTTATCTAGAAAATCATAGAAGAAATTGGTCATTTGATCACATATTTTTGAAGAGATGTTCATTTCTATCACCTTGCAGAGAAGCGAGACACATGGCATGAGAGGGGAGCGCAGTTACGCTCATTTAAGCTCAAAGAATGATTTTTTTTTTTTGCCTTCCACAGTAGAATTTCAAGTTTTTTTTTATTGCTGTGTTTCAACAATTATTTACAAGTTTGAAAATGGTTCACACATGTTTTAATGCTTTAGTAAGCCACTATGAGACTAAACAGCTATTATTATGCTTGCTTGGGATGATTTGTGCCAAAGGACCTGGGTTAAGTTGTGCCAGTGCCAAGTTTCTAAAATTGTAAGAGGACTGTGCATGGAAAGCCAATCTTCACATTTTAAGAAAATAATGAAAAAGTCATCCCCACAGGGCTAGAGTCTTACTCGTCCTTACCACTGCATCCTAAACTATATGGACTTATTTTAGTTAGCGGCGTCACTATTATCTCCTTGCTTCAAAGACACTTTAAGTAAAAACTCGTTTCATTCATGGTTTCTGGTACTTTTAGAGCCAGCATCTCGTGGACAATCAAAAGTTTTTAGCACTGATGCATCAGCTTGCATCGTCTGCTGCTTGGGTTTCCCTCGCTGACCTAAAGCTATTTGTCATTTCAGCCTCTGGCAGTCCTAATATAAATGATAAAGAAGACCTTGTTGGTTCCAATATTTTGGGGGCTTCCAGACTATAAATCAATCCGTTTATAAGAGTCTCACAAACTGTTTCTGGAAGCTATTTATCCATTAATCTCCTCTCATAACAAAAAAAAAAGGTAAGATTCATCTCAAATTTGCTTTGTATCATTTTCACAGTGAGAGGTAAAATATGTCTTTTTCCTGAGTCTATCATTTATATGATTTTAGCCGCACTGTGGAAACCTTATTCTGCATGCACCTTTGTCTGCGCTGTATCGGTTAAACTGACCTTCCTGTTCTCTGTGCTGCCTGAGTCTACTCACATCTTTGTGGTAAAGGATTAGCTGACCCTGGTTAGGGCATTCAAAAGCCAATTCAAGTTCAAGTTGTAATTTCCGTTTTACCTAGACTTTTACCTGTCCTCTTTTTGTTTGTCTTTTTTTCTATATGATTCTGCATGTGCTGACACCCTTTCTTTTGAAAAGCAGATCTTGTATTCTCTTTCGCCCTTGACTAAAAAAAGTTCGATAATGTTGAAAGTCTAAGCTGTACAGTGAAAGTTGCAGCTTTATTGAAAGATGGTTTTATGCACATGCTGATAAATCTTTGGAATCATGAGAAAATAACCCTACTCTCATTATTCAGCCCTTAGAGAATGCTGTTCAGACCTTTAACTTTCTAGTAAATGCAGCAAACTGAGTCTGTCTCCTCTCACTTGCATCAGTTTTGGCCTTCTTCAGCCTGCCTTTGTTTATGGGTGTTCTGCATTAATTTTACCCATGGATGAGCTAGCTGTCCACTGGGCATGAACAGCAGCAGAAACTAAGTCTGAGAGCATTCAGACCAAGCAGGGGAGGAGAGAGACGGAGACAGAAAAAAAAAAGAGAAAACAGAGAGGTACATGTTTGCCATGTCTATCTGCCGGGTTTCATCAGCTCCAGCCCTCTCATAATCTCTGCACACATTCATGCACTCATTCACACACACACAAACACACACACACCAGCTCTTTTTATCTCACACACATGCTCGCACAGACGGCTGAATAGCGTTGAGAGACAAGTGGACAAGCAGAGTATTCTTCCTCCTATTCAGAGCAGGCCGTTAGAGACCGGCTGTTGCCCACAGCAACAACACTTTGCTGCGGATACGTACTGAATGTAAACATTCTCTGTCCTTCGCTCTCTCGTTGGTCACGAACAAAACCTGATTATGGCAAAGACAGAGACAGACGGACAGAGAAAGAGAGCGGAGAGTTGTAACAAAGTTTTCCGCCGCTCCCTCTGAGAGTTTGCTCTCTCAAAGACTCAATCGGACATCAGTTGTTTGTTTGGCTAGCCACTACGGCGCCTCACAAAATAAACTGGCCCCACACCACCATCCTGACACAAACTAGCTATTTCTTGATGAACACACAAAGTGAGGATGACAGGAAGGCTACAGGCACTTGACAGAACCGTTAAAACTTCAGAATCACTGCTGCGATTAAAGTCACTCTGATTTATGTCCTCAAATCTTCAGCTTGAGCTACTGCTGCTTGATAAACCGACTAAACTCAAACAGAGAATTTCTCATAATATTTAAGTGTGATCTGCTAATCTTTTCCCCCAACACTTCTGTCTAGGATTTAAACAGAAAAGAGGATCTAATCTAAAACAGAAATATTTCCCAGTGTTCTTGCATCCAAAGATTTGACTGAGCATGACAAAAATTCCTTAAATTCTCCAACATGTTTCTTTCTTCAATGATGCATGAATGCAATCTCTCGTCTTCACCGCTTTCTCTCTCAGTAACTTCATTTCTCCCTCCCTCACCTTGGTATGCCTTGGTGTGCCCAGCGATCAGGTACTTGAGCTCAAAGCTGTATGAGCGCATCTTCTGCTGAGTCTCACTGCGGACAGCTGCCATGTAGCTGTCCTCCATCTTACTGGTGCAGCAGCTGGGCCCGGGGTGGACACACACTCGCAGAGACTCATCTGAAGGACAGAGACAGAAAAAAAGGACCTTATCATAAATTAAATATACTTTTACAAAGTAAAATCTCCCGTGGTCAGTGGAGGGAAGTATCTAATAAGTCTGCATAGATTTCTATTAACCTTTTACTCTGACCCTGGTGAAACTTTTCCAGCCGTATGCTCCCAGATTCTCATGAATAATAGAGAGAACGTCTGATAAATGTTTCATATTTTCCTTGAAAAACTCAGAATAAGTTTCACTCATAAAATGATCTGTTCTCAAAGGTGTGTTTAACATTCATGAAAACCTGTTTTTCTACATTGTGTCACTTTTTCAATAACTAATAAAAATGTACTGTTGTAATTAGTGTTGCACTCAAGTCGACAATATCCAAGACTAAACAAGACAGAGACTTTTGAGAGTCAAGACTGAGTAAAGACCAAGACCAAGACCATAACAATCATTTTTAAAGACCATGACAAGGTTGAGCAGTTACAGAGCATTCTCTATTTAATCTAGTTTTCTTTTGAATTCATTTGACAAAAACAAGGTGTCTACAAATTTTTCAAAGCATGACATGCAAAATTCTCCAACCTTTTTAAATTTTTTCAACTGCATTCTTGCAAAAAAAATCCTTGTAACTATTTAAAAGCCACTGATGAGTCAAACGTTTTTTTAAATAAATATCAGGATTATTTTATTATGTTTATTTATTATGTGAATGAGGCCTAACATAAGTGTTCAGAGTTATTTCTGACAAGAAATAAGATGGACTGATGTCTAATTTTTTTGCAGGTGTCTGACACATAAGGCACCGTAAAAGATCTCCAAGGAGGCAGAACAATCTGTGAGCAAAAGTTAAATGTTTGAAGTCAAACTACAACATTAATTATCAGGAACAGTTGATCTGAAAATTAATTACTAGGTTATTATCGCATTAATGAAGTTGAAGACAAGCAGATCAGTGCTGGTCTCGACCAGTCTTGACAGAAAATCTTGAGTCTGGTCAGTCGGAAACCAAGACAAGAAATGCTCTTGAGTCTGAGACAAGACCAAGACCTTCAAAATGTGGTCTTGAGTGGTTTTAATTTGTGAACATAAAAGATGCATAAACAAGGGGCATCTGTCTTTGAGCTGTCTGTCAGCAGGACGTGCTGGTGTAGTCCGATAACAGAGAGTTACGTTGGTGTCTCAGTCGCCTGGTGATTTACAGTGAGTGTAAATTAAAGGAGAGAGGTTATCAGCTGAAGTCAATCTCTACAGGCCAGAGAGGGCGTCCAGTGGCAGCAGCCATGAGACGCCAGGAGCCAAACCCTGGGTCCCTGTGTGGACACAATACAGATCTTTGGCATGTGAATACAATACTTGCGCAGCTTTAAGTCCCATTTAATATTAGATCCATCACATATGGCAAATTTTCCCCTGGTGCTTTCATCCCACTGAGCCTTCCCCTGTGTTATGCCAATGTGTCTGAGTTGATTTTTGTGAATAGACTCACGCACACACGCACTAATACAAGCATAAGCAGGCCGACAGACAGAAAAGGTTGGTGTGAAGGATAACTATTCAGTGTGATAGGAAAATAACAGGCAGAGCCGCTCTGTAATTCAACAAGTGAATCATAATGTGAGCCAGTGTTTCCTCTCTCTGCAGTATAAATTTATGCTGTGTTTTAGTTCTCAAAAATTCTGAGATGGCAGTCTACACTGTGAGTGTACTGGACTGTTAACAAAAAATAACAATTTCTAAGATACCAAAATGATTTCAGAATAGTTTTTTTTTTGAGTCATTAAAGGAAAAATAGAATGTGAAGTATGGTTAGTGGGTTGATAAATCAAATTATTACTGTTAATATCTTGATTTTGATTGGTCAACACCCCATATCTATGGCAGTGATTTTTCCAACTTAGGGCACACTTTTATTTCTCAAATATTTCTGTGGCCTATCTCCATCTTCAAAATAAATACCAAGGCCATGTGTTCCCTTCTCAGAGCACTTTTTTATGTAGATATAACTGAACATTTTCGATACCCTTGCAAACACAACTCCCCATCCCCCACCCAAGAAAAAACAAAAAAAACATACTATTTCAGAAACAATTTGACAGTCCACTTGCAATTCTTTTGTGGCCCACCAGAGGGTCATAGACCACAGGTTGGGAATCAATGAACTATGGGACAATTCTTAACATCAACAGCAACACAATGGACAACTTGATCACACAAGTTGTGTCAAATCATTTCACTGCCGCAGCTCCCCTCAGCCTGTTGACACTGTGGCAAAAATGTTAGTTTCTGTCTCATTTTGGTCTCGAGAGTCAAAAGAATAAAATTAGTTGGCAGATGTAAGAGCAGCCTGAAGAGCTACAGGACTGCAAACATCTCTGTCAAAGAAACAAGCAGCAGCAGCAGAACTGGTGGAAACATCTCTGAGTTACAGATTAGTATAAAGTTATCTGCATCTTAATATCAGTCATTTTCAAGTGATGTTTAAGAGCATACTGCACTTATGTAACATTCTCCTTCTGCTATTAAATCCTCCAGAGTATTATATCATGTTGATCCAATGAGGGAACAGTTATCTAAAAGCATTTAGCGCTCAAGACTCCAAATCTCATGGTAATAATTCAACAGTGAGCCTGTTGGGATGGGATGTGATGACATGGACTGCACACTCACACTCACACAGACACACACACACACACCTGTTTGACCTGTGTCAAACTTTCAGCTGGTCATATTAGTGTTGGCTGTACATGGGATACATGACTGAGATAGCAAACATTTATCTGTAATGTGAGGTCGCATTGTTCATGGATCCCCGATGGTACCGAGAACTCAGGTTGCCAAAACAAAAGAACGAAACATTGACATAGTTAACACCTGAAAAAATTAATAATAAAGTTAGATAAATGCAAGAATAACTGGGAGTGATTGCGATTTCAAAACCAAATGCTTTTCATCTTGAAATATCAGATGCAAAGGAAAGATGTTAATGTAAGGAGGTGACTGTGCTGATAAAACTCACTGACCCTTGTTTTGATCTTTTTTATTTTATGTGTATGCATGGGTTAGTTAAGACTGATGGTCCTCTATCATAACATCCTCTGCCTTCTGTGTGTGATTGTGGTGTGAGGAGGTACATTTGACTTGTAATGTAAAAGCATTAAATGTTGAAGTCTAATGAAATAATATATACAAAGGTCAAAAAACTCCTCTTTTAAATGTTAATGCTTCCATAGCCAGGGAAGATCCAAAGCCTCTGTTGTGCAGAGATTCTGCTGTGGTTACCATCTATTATTAGCAGACACCTCTGCCTGTAAATGCAAAGGTCACCATCTCACACTGTTAACTAGCTGTCAAAAATCACAAACTCAATGCATATCTTGAGTTCCTGGTCCTACAGTATCCGACACGAAGCTACTGACAAACCAGTGTTTTCAAAACCCAATGTAAAAATGAAAGATTAACAGACACAGGCAAACATTGTTCACCCTGTTGCTGCTGTTTGAGTGTCATCCACTGATGTCTGATGCAGATAGTCCTCTGTCTGCTCATAATAGCTTCACCAAAAGCATTTCATTCTAATGCATTTCTGTGCATAATTATGATAAGAGGACACTTCATGTCAGGTCAAAAAGCTTATTAACTCAAGATCTGTATCATTTGCCACATTATGGAGGAATTGAAGCCAGCAAAATGATCATCTCCTGCCTTATCTTTGCATTGTGACATTTCATCAACCACCCTGTAATTTCAGCTAATATTTAGTGACTCAGTCTGTGCAAAGAAGACTCCAACAAAGCAAACCACATCATGCAGAAAACTTCTGTATGAATACTAAACATCACCGCTTATAGACGAGTACGTTTCAGGATCTCTCCATACGCGACAGAGACTATTTAGGTTCATTTTCAACAGAAATAGCTTCCCTCTCTTTTTCCTGCACAGTGATAATCCCTCCAGTTTGGCCTTGAGTTTCTAAAGCTATGGATTTGAAATGTGTGGGATTAAAGTCGCAGCACGGTTTGAGCTACTTTAAATAATCGTGGCAGGAGGGATGATAAGTTGAAGTGTGATTTCAGAAGTTTGTTCGCTTAATTTCACCAGTTTAAGAGAAGGATGGAAACTATTGACATTATTCAGATTATTATAATATTAGGATGGTTCAGCTCAATGATATGGACTGAATTACACTCTGGTGAGTTAAAAACATTGTTTTACATACTTACAGAAGTCTGATGATGTTTTATTGTACTTCTTGGTTTTGGATGCATTTCTTGAGGGAATGACAGTATTTAGTAAGTTATATGTGTCAGGACTTTTTTTCCCCCCAGAACAGCTGATTCAAAGTACATGGACTTACAGGCCACATGTTCAAGAAGAAAACCAAAATTAGAGGAAGTTGTTGTGCAGAATATTTGTTGGGATGAGGCAGTTGTTATTTAAATGTTACATTGCATTGATCTTTGCCATTTTTTTTGCCATTAATAAAAAGTGTTGCATGCCTTAAAGTTGGTCTTATTGGTGCTGGGCATATCTGTAAATATTAAACACTTTATTTAAACATTGCATTGCAATTTGAGAAACTTAACATACATCTTGGGGTCTCAATATATCAATTAGTGAAGTTTTGTATCAATTTTTAAATCAGGTATTGAGCAGAAAAAGCAAAATGAATGGATTTGAAGAGCATTAGAGCAGAAGTGCAACAAAGTTCTACAGATTTTTCCTTTACTGCAGCACCTCAGTGAATTCCTCTTGTGTATTTTAAGCCTCCTTTAACCCTGTACTCTGATATTTTCAAAGGCTCTCACTGACCTGTTCCCGGCCTGTCTGGCACCAGCTCCACCGGGCCTATTTGGCGCATCATGTAGGCTGTCTTCACCTCATGACAGCTGTCCACATCGGCTGATCTACAGCCAGTCTCCGGTAACAACACAAAATACAACAAAATCAGCCAAAACAAGTCCACGTTTTGTAAGGCTGCACGAAACATCGCAACATCTCAGTCAGGAGGAGGAGGAGAGTCCGGAGGGTGAATATGAATTCCTAAAAATCCAAACGGTGCAGAGTGAGTGAAAACTTCATGTGGAGCTTGCAGGAAGTGTGTGTGTATGTGTGTGTGTGGCTCAGTCAGACTGCGCGCGCTCCTCTCTCTCTGCGTCCCTCGCGCTCTCCGGCTTAATTATCCTAATTGACATGTGCATACAAAATATTCCCTACTTACCCGCCATTCAAGCTTTCTAAAATGCTTTAATGCAGTACAAAACACCACAAACGAAAAAAGAATATGACTGTCAAAAACATGTACATGAAAGAAAATTTCAGGCATTTATTCCTGTGATCATTTCCTTTCTGATTTTCCTGTTTTAAGTTTTCATTTTACGACTATAGAGGTCACTTGGCAAAATTAACTTAGATTCATCCATATAAAAAATCAATTCAACGTGACTCTAGACGTGAACAAACGTTTTTAAGGAAGTGCTTTGGCGCCATCTGCTGGTCATTAGAAAACGTTGCATGATTTTATGAAACTCCATGCACATTCCCCACCTGTTTGTGTAATTATCTTTGATTAAAGCTCCGTGGAAGCCTATTTCTGCCAGTTGATAAAATAAAAACAAAAATACTTTGCTTTAATGAGACTTTTTTGGCCAATATCATGTCAAAATTTAGAGATAAAAAGTCAAATTTATGGAATAATGAAGTCTAAATTGTGAGACATTTTTCTTTTTTTGCAATCAATTGCAAATTAGATTAAATAACAATATTGCCTGCTGCAATATTCTATCCACAAACAGTGCAATATTTGTTTACCACCAAATGTGTCAAAATACCAGATAAACACTTTTGCGGCCAATTTTTAATGCTCTACAACCCTAAATTCAACCAAAGACTCAAAATTGTTGAAAACTGCCTTTGCAAAATCAACTATTTAAGTATTAAAAAGTTGAAAAATGGCCAAAAAACAGCAAAACTGGGTGACAAGGGGCTAAAATTATGGAAACTAGGAAAATGGTATGAAAGTAGCAAAACTTTTCAGAGGCCTGACACATCTGTTTAAAATATCTCCTTTGTATTGATCTTATGTAATTTTTATAAATTTCTGAGACCCTTAATTTCAAGTTTTCATTATCTGTAAGCCCTGATTAGCAACGTTTCAAGAAAAAAAAAACGCTTATAAATATTCACTCTCTGGGAAATAAGCCAATAATGGCTGGGTTTCGCTCTCTGAAATGAGTGACCAAAGCATAGTGAACTTTTTGATGATGTTTTAAATGCAAACAGGGTTTTAGTTGTGGATTTTTTTGTATGTTTGTTTCACAAAAATCCTACTCTCCCCCTGTTCCCATGTTCAAAGCAAGAATAATTATGATAAAAAAAAACATCATCCCCTTCAAATAAGCAATTGATATCAACAACACATATGATGGGTAACGTGAAAATCTCGACACTATAAATTACAACTGTAATTGCATTATAGGGAAGAACTGTAGTCAGTTTTTTTTTTCATACTGCCATTTCAACAGTTTTTGCCAAGCAGGTCAAAGTCAGAATAACTCAAAAACACATGCCCCGTGTGAGGCTCGAACTCACGACCTTCAGATTATGAGACTGACGCGCTGCCAACTGCGCCAACGAGGCCTGACTCACATTGCGATGACCACATGATTTCGACTAATTCATGGAAAACGTTTTTAAATTATATAATTTTCGTATATTTTAGTAACTTTGTCTCTGACTTCCACTAATTGTTACATTTTCTCCCCAACACTGACCGACTGTGAAGTAAACGGAAGAATTTCGACGCGAGTGTTGTGAAAACCCCAGATTTTTCACTCACCTGTCTCCAGAGTGGGTACTCTGTCTACCAGGGTTGCCAGATTTATCTGACCGTTTCTAGTCCAAACTAATGGACTAACTGACCAACACTATGTCACGGTGGTATTAAAACTTAATTACCCACTGTTTATCACTTATTGTTGATTTCAAGTTCGACATATTCTCTCCATTTCAAATTAAGTGAACTAGTGCAGTTTATTGATGCAAGATAGATAGATAGATAGACAGACAGACAGACAGACAGATAGATAGATAGATAGATAGATAGATAGATAGATAGATAGATAGATAGATAGATAGATAGATAGATACTTTATTGATCCCGAGGGAATTCACAGTATCCAGTGGCAGGTAACAAAGCACAAGACATAGCATGCAACATTGCACGCCCATATATCTGAATTAAGAAAAAAGACTTAAAAAGGAAAAAGGTTGTTACCTTTTGCCACCAAATGGCATCTATTTTGTTCATCTTTTCTTCAGAATATTTTCTATAAACCCTTTAAATGTTATGAAAAGGAGTCCGAATTTTATCAACCCACTTAAATATATATATTTTTTTTAAGTGAAGCCCAATTAGGCGGAAATCCGCCCAATCTGGCAACACTGCTGCCGCGCCATTTGTGAACTGGGGAAAATTGAAAACTTTGGTTTGTATGAGAAAATGTTTTCCCTGAAGTATTTTCTTTTTCTAGTTCATCCAAACGACACCTCTCGTTTAGCAAGCCAGCTTAAGATTTTTTTGACTGAGAGATGCTGCGTGATGAAGAATGACAAAGAGTCTAGATACATAATTTAACCCAAGGAAATGAAATAACACGTTTTAATAAAAGAATGACGTGCATTCATACCTTTTTACCGGATCATATAGTCATGTCTGAAATATACAGTGACACCTCATATAAAACAAGTAAGTATCAAATTTTTACAGGACAAGAGAACATAAAGTGCTCGACTTCTGTGGTTGTTCCCTCCCTAAGTGTTCAGGATTCCTACTGTTCATGAATGCCTCATAACAGTAGCTGCGGCCCCTTTAAATACAATCTCCCGCGTTCCAAGTTAAGCGGAAATAGAAGCTTTCTTTTCTCTATTTAAGCGCGCCAACAAAGACTGTCACAGAAGGGCTGTCTGTGCTTCATTCACTGCACACCACTGCTGTGTTATCTCTCACCAACACCGGTATTTTCACTCGAAAAAGATGCCAGAGGAAACGTCCACCGCGTCGAGCTCCGGGAGGTAAGAGCCGTTTATGAAGCTTCACCGCGGACAGTGGAAACACGCCTAGTTAGCATGTGGCTAAAGCACGGAACACGTAACTTAAGATAATGACACTTTGAGAATGGAAAGTCGCTGCTTAGAATCGAAGTTTGGTTTAGCAAACTTGCAAACAAATGCACACGTTGAATGTTATTGTACCAAGTGGAGTCAGTGTCCATGTTACATCAGTGTGAAGCTGCGAGGCTAGCTGGCTAACAACCATTAAATGCTAACGGAGAGAAAGCGACGCTAACATTTTCAGTCATGGTAGTAAACAGTTATAGTAAAGGGTGTGTGTGGTCATGTCCCAGAAAGAGGTCAGGTGGCTTGTGTTGGCATTGACTGAACTGAAGTTGAACTCTTGCAGTGCGGAGGAGAAGCCGTGTTCCTCCTCATCAGCAGCAGCTGCAGCAGACAGGTGAGTGTCCGCGCGGAAACCACCTGCTCCGTGTCCTCAAACCACTGTTTCAACGCTGCTGACCCACTGAACGAGTGTTTTTTGTTCTTTTCTTTTTTTCCCTCTCTGCAGCTCCGTCGACGTCATGGAGGAGGCAAAGAAACTGATTGGCACAGGAAACAGGCATCTGGTCATGGGAGATGTTGTTTCTGCTGTCAGCGTGTTTCAGGATGCCTGCAGCATGCTGTGAGTTTACATAACAGAAAACAAACATAACACAGATGAGATGATATCAGATTTATTTCTGTACTTTGATATAGGACAAGCATGAAGTAAAGTTTAAACAAATGTGACTCATACTATATGACTTTTTATCAGTGGTGGAAAGAGTACTGAAAATCTGTGCTCAATTACAAGTACTGTTACATTGCTAAAATATTACTTAAATCACAAGTAAAAGTACTGGTGTTAGAAAAATTCTCCACTAAAAGTACAGAGTATTTGTCAAAAACTACTGACTACTTTTACCTGGTGATGTCACTATCATCTCTCCAGACGGGGCTCTGAATTTTGTTTTGCTTTACCAATAGTTAAATCGTTTACAGTCAATAAACATTAATAACTGATAAGATGGAGAACGAGTGTTTTTCGCTCGTTTCAATTGGTTGTTTTGTCTTTTTCCATTTTAAGTTTTCATTTCCTTATTCAGCAAAGGTCTCAGGTAGACAAAAAACAAAATTAGATGAGGTGCAGTTGCTGCCACGATTATTGATAGAATATCCATGAATACATTTTTAACTGGTTAAATTCTTAACACAAAATCAATCAGCGATCAATCATTAACATCCATTAATTTTTTTTTTTTTCCACGTCCTGGCTTGCATTGGCTTGTTTGCGATCAAATCACCTTACTGGCTACAGAAATGCAGATAAAAGGTCTAGAACTTAATGAAAATAGTACTCAGTACTCTACTATGATCTCTTGCAAAGTTATTTTTAAAAAAATTTGCTATTTAGTTGAGCAGTTTTGAGTTCAGAGTTAAGCACAAAAAAAAATCTACTGCAAAAAAAAAAATCCATCTGATGTTGTGACACATTTGAGTTAAAGAAATATTACACTCTGCCATTATAGTATTCAAACCAGTCTGTGCGAGTTTAATGCTTTTTACAAACAAATCAGACATGGATTGCATGCAATAACTTTGCCGTTAATCCATCTGAACATCCTCCAGGGCTGGGAAGTACGGTGACACTGCAGATGAGTGTGGCGAGGCGTTCTTTCTTTGTGGGAAGTCCCTGCTGGAGCTTGCCAGGTTTGCAAACATGTCACGTACCATATTGGAAATACTTTTAAAATTTACACTCAGTGAAACTTTTAGACACAAGTTTTTCCATTGTCTGACATTTTTCATATTCATCTTGTTAAGGATGGAGAACAGTGTCCTTGGTAATGCCCTGGAGGGAGTCCCAGAAGAGTCAGAGGAAGAGGAACAACCCAAAGACTCTAATTTCGAGAGCGCCAACAATCTGGACGGTGAGTGTGATTTAATACTTTTACCCATGACAGTTTGCTGCGCGATGGAAATAACATTTTTCAAGATGGAGTTTGGTTTGCGTCTGATTCCCTATAAAAGAAACGTGACTGTCGTCAGATGCTGCTTTTTAATTCAAAGATCAACACAGCACTAAGAACCTCAGCTTTTTCTGTAAGACTGCTCTTAAAACTGCCTCTCTGGTACAGAAAAAACTAGGGATGAGCTCCGGCATCAGGTGTATGAAGCCATGGCAGAGGAGGAGAAAACTGAAGCTGCTAAAACTCAAATGGATTCTGAGGATGTCAAGAGCAGCACTGAGGTGAAAAAGGAAAACGGTGTGCCAAAGTCCCCCAATAAGAATAAAGTAAACGGCTCAGATGAAACGTCACCTTTCCCTGACGAGAACTCGGCCGAGGGAACTAAGACGAATGGCGTAGAGAAGACTGTGAATGGCGTAGGCAAGCAAAACGGCAATGGGATGGAAGCAAAAGATGAAGAACATGAGGATGCAGAGGGCAGTAGATGTTTGGATACAGAGCATGTTTTGTTGCAAGGGGAGCACAAACTTTCTTTTTCACGTCAAAAGGTGCTAGGGGGAAACACAGGTGCAGGAGGGAATTTGACTTTAAACCACAAATGTTTTTCCTTTTGCACTCACTTGCTGCCAAAATGCATGGTTTAATTACTCTTTTCTTTTCATGCTCCAACAGATGATGAGGACGATGATGATGATGACGATGAGGAAGATGGAGAGGCTAATGGTCAGGAGAAGGTGAGTTCTGATAAATGTTGGTCTTTAAATTATTTGTTTTATTATTTATTTTTTTTGTAATACAAATATGAAATGTCACGTTTCAGGAAGAAGATGAAGTTGGTAATTTGCAGTTGGCATGGGAAATGCTGGAGGTCGCCAAAGTCATCTACAAAAGGTAATGGTGGCACTGAAATGCAATTCACAGACCATTTAAGACGTTAATGTGAGACTTGACTTGTGCTTTTGTTTTTTATCCAAACAGAAAGGATTGCAAAGACGATCAGCTGATGGCAGCACAGACGTATCTGAAGCTTGGAGAAGTCAGTGCTGAGTCAGGTAGGTTACATTGAGCAGAATGACTATTTTCACCAAGCGGCAACCTCCGGTCTGAGAAAATGGGACAATGCAGAAGTCCTAAAAAGTTGCTGTTCCTCAAGTGACCATTTGAGGCTGTTTCCAGAAGTACCAGAAGTCACATACGCACAAAGCCACAAAAGCAGATTTCAGAGCTGCCCTGTGTGGTGGATTTTTTTTTTTCTTGTGAACAGTCAGGTGTGGATGGAAGTATCTTTGAAACTAATGAGGAGGGATTTCTGTTTTGAAGGTATCCGGCTATGTGTGTACAAAGTCAGTTTCTTGAGGCATATTATGGCATCTAAAGCTCTTTGTCCAAAAAAAAAAACATGACTATAGAGTTGTTTGACCCCTGTTTTGCAATAATTTGAATGTCTCATGTGTTCCCTCTTTCAGGTAACTATCCCCAAGCACTTGATGACTTTCAGGAGTGTCTCACCCTGCAGCTGAAGCACTTACCTCCTCACAGTCGTCTCCTGGCTGAAACTCACTACCATGTTGCCACCACACTGTGCTACATGGATCAGTACAGCCAGGCCATCCAGCACTATAACAGCTCCATAAAAGTCATCGAGACGCGTCTGGGTAAGAAGAGTGCACTCAGTCAGCTTTCTGCAACTGTTTTTTCAAAGAATGAAGAGCGTCTCTCTTTATTAGTTATTAGCCTCATCTATTCTGTTGCTGTCCATTTGTAGCCATGTTGCAGGAGGTGATAGCCGCAGCAGATGGAGCAACAGAAGAGAAGAATGAAATGGAAGAGCTAAAGCAGCTTCTGCCCGACATCAGAGAAAAGGTCGAGGATGCAAAGGAAAGCCAGAAAACTGCCAGCGCTGCATCCCAGGCCATCCAGCAGACACTAGTAGGTTTGCCAAACTACATGGAGACGATATCCCTGTGTAAAAATGTTGAGATTTTTTTTTTTTTTTTTTTTTGCATGAAGGAAAAGTTTCTACCCTTCACATCTAGAATGTCATTTCAATTCAGATTAGTTAGAAGTTCTTGTTTACTGACTGAATTCTTACAGGGCGGCGCTTCAACCTCGTCAGCGTTCATGTGTGAAAACGGAGGTGCTTCTTCATCTTCAGCGTTTCCTGCAGCCAGCCAAGTAAGGACATCATGTCAGGGCTTATCTTCTGACTTCCCTCAGAATATCTCCGTGCTGACAAGAGACCGATTTTATTTTTCAGATCGCAACTAAATCCTCTGACAGCTCCTCGTCTTCCAAAGCAGCCTCGGACATCTCCCACCTGGTCAGGAAAAAGGTGAGACAGAATAATCAAACTCATACTGGTGATTTTTTTTTTTCCTACTTCTGTTGCAGAGCTTCAAAAACGCTTCATAATTTAACCCATGAAGTTTTTGCAGTTTGGCCCCATGCCATGATGTGGATCTAATGTTTGTGGTGAAAGTGTCTGTGGACTGCTTTTATTTTGAAGGGTCTGTGTGTTGGCTTGCTTTGGTCGTCAGGATGATGTGCTAGTCTTTAGCTTGTGTGTCGTGACTTTAAGTCCTCTGGCTGTAGTTGTGGCATGCGGTGTTTGTGATGTGGTGCAGCCTGATGCTTTAAATGACTCATTCGTACGAGCTGATTTTGTGCATGAAAGAGAAAATTGTGTGGTCTTGATCAGACGGATGCAGCTTCAGTTCCGTCTTAATGTCAATCTCTTTAAAAGGTTGTTTGAATGCTCCCGTGCACGACTGTTTTGAATGCAGTCTCATCTTCCCCCTCCCTTTGTCCTGGTTTTATGTTTCCACAGAGGAAAACAGACGAGGAGAGCCCAGTAAAGGACACTGATGCTAAACAAGCAAAACAGGAAGCCACAGTTAATGCGAGCAACGGCAATGGAGTCCAGGAAGGAAAATCACAGGAGGCGAGTGATAGGTTTATGTCCTATGTAGCGTTTAGAGGATGGCCCTCTTTAGTCTGTGGCATTTTTGGACTGCAGAGACGGCAGAACAGAACTGCCTGTATGTGGCTTCTAGTGGACTCGGAGGTGACATTTGTATCGTTTTTGGTCACTGAAAATCATCCGCAAAGCTGAAATGTGGCGGTCTGCGAACAAAAGTATTTGGCTCTGAAGTCCAATCAATAGGACACAAACATGTAAGGAAGCTGGACAAAGTCTTTTGTATGTTTGTGTCTGGAGCCAAGACTACAGCTCTTTGGTCTTTGAACGGGCCACACAGAAGCATCTAATTCCATTTTTGCAGATGTGCAACTTCAGCTGGTACTCCTAGATTCTTATTGATTTAAAGGATCAAATATGATTTTCGGGTGTGAAATGTCCCCGTCTCTTGTTACAAGGTGACTGAAAAATCTCCCGTGAAGCAAAAAAGGTTTTCCAAGTGATGAAAAACTGCAGAGCATGAAGATTTCCAGCTGAACATTTATCAACCGCTCATCTTTGAACAAGTTGTTTTGCTGTTGATTAAATTATACCTTTTTTCTTTTCTCGTCCCTTGTAGCCTGCAAACCAGTCCTCCTCCGTCAAGTCGTCAGCGTGACTTTCTTGGACTCTTATCTGATCTCGGAAACCAGCACAGCATGCCTGTCCAGCCCTCCTCCACCTTTACAACACTTTTGTTTCTGTAAATAAGATCCATTTTCATAGATTTGTCTGTCCAGTTTTGTATACTTGTAGTAAAAATGAATAAAAAAAATTTGCAGACTTATGTTTAATCAGACTTCCTGTTAATGTGTGAACTTGGATCTGACTACTTTTAATTTTATAAGAGAATTTATTACATCAAGGGGGCCACTTTTTCATGAATGACTATATCTGACTCTACTTATTCATGTATTCCTGGTAAGCGTTGTCTGCAGACTCGTCAGGGATTTGCTAAACATTGTTGCATTCATATTTTCCAAAGTAATCTTTAATACCTTAAAGGGATACCTCGAATCTCTGCTTTTTGATTTTCATGTGCGACAAGTTTGCATTTTATTTTAAGACATGAAAAAGTTAATGGAATCAGAAAACTTGTCACATTTCTCAGCCCAAATTGTAAGAAGAGTGTGGTGAACTTGACAATATTAAGGTGCCTGTCGAAGAGAATTCATAAAATGATCTGTTTATGTTGCACATTCTCAGTTTTCAAGTCCATCAATCAATGTGTCCACTTGTCACTTGGGCTTAAACCTGGGCTTAAACTCTCAACGTCATGATTGAGTGGGCAGACAATTGCCTTGATAAGCTTCATATCAGTTAGTTGATACTGGAGAAATCAAAGTTGGGCGAGTGAACAAACAACTGAGGCGGAGTTATGATGCTAATTTTAAGATAACGGTGGTCAAAGCAGCAGAAACATCAACACCTTCTTAGGCTGCCAAGAAATATGGAGAAAAATGTTTGATAGCACGTCACAAAGACTACCTGTTATAAAGCACTGTTGTGTTTTCTACCTCTTTTCAGTCAAACTGCATAACAAATTGATTCCCCTGTTGTAGTTGATGAATCACAAGAATTAAAATGTTTTAATCACTAAGTGAGTGGTTGGTTTAGGTATCCCATTTAGAATATAGATCTCAGTGATTGTGTGCATTGCCAGAAATTAAAGCACTCCCTAATTATTTAATCAGTGATTTTCACACAATTTGAATTAAAAGTAGTTTCTTCTAACCACAGGTAAATTTTGTTTTTGCCTTTTTCTGAAGGTTGGTCTTGACGAGGGGTCGTCCTATATTTGGGTCAATATGGTATATTGTCAGTGCAGTGCCATATTGCAAATGAGGCGGACTTTGATCCTGCATGGGACACACGCCTGTCAATCAGCTGAGCTGTGCCTCTGATAGGGCGAGCTTGAGATCTTAATATCTTATCAACTCCCACATTAGAGAAAAATAATTATTAGCAAAAGTGATGACTACAATGGATTTTACTGAACCTCTTAAGACCCGAGCATTTCTTGTGTGCATTTTTATTTCTCAGGTCTTCAGTAAGACCTAATAAGTATAAAAAAATCAATTTGGTCTTTGTACGGGAAGTTGTTTTTTCAGTGTTATTAGCTAGCTAGTAGTTTTTAGTTATAAGTGTTATTGTCCATAACTACACTTTTTTTCTCTCTGAAATGTGTGTAGAGTTATGATATCACCAAATATGATGTGGGAAGTGTACCTAAATGTGGCTTAGAGATTAAAATTTTAAAAAATAAAGTTTCATGGGTCTGAGAGGCAGAAATGTTTTGTCCACATATGTGGACACCAGGTCTTAAGAGGTCGGGGTAAAGCATTTAAACATAATTATGTGCCTGGGAAAGACATGCATGACTGTAAGTCTGTGGGGTTGGTTTTTAAGAGGCTGGTTTCAAACTGTCTCCTGGGCCTGGAAGCTATTTGCTTTTCTCCTTCTTTGCCGGTGCACTTGAAGTCTGAAGGACATTCTGCCTCTGGATCAGCTTGAGCTCTGTCCTAACTGCTTCAGGAACTCACAGAAATTATATAAAGCTCAGTGACTCCAGACCGATCAATGTGTTTTTGTGTCCCTAGAATGAACAAGAATAAGCTCTGAAAACCTTGTCAAACACTGAGCTACAATATACAATATTATCCCTTTGGAATAAAGGTAAAGAAGCTGTACAGTAACAAATAGCTGATAACTCTGCCTCATTTCTATATCATTGGTCTGGAGTATAAATAACTTGATGGATGAGAGAGTGTTTAAGCTGTGGAAATTGGCTTTTCAAGTGGAAAATGACTTGCGTAAACTTTCTAAAGGCTCCAATGAGCACAGCTGTGTCATAACGCAGCGACAAGCGCGTCATACTTTTAGTCTCATCCTTTTCTTGCAGGCTGCAGCTGGTTGGCTTCTCTGGCTTCGGGCTGGAGGTCAGTCCTTTGTGCCACTGTAGCTGGATCTGACCCATCTGAATTTATGCATGCATGCTACACTGCTCTGCAACAAATAAAGCTGATTTTACCACATATAACCACACATGTAAACAACCTAATTGTCTTAGTTGTAAACAGGCAACTGATGGTGTTATTGAGTACAGAAAAACACACAAAATGAGCTCCTATGTTCTTCTTATTCTTGTCTTGTACAGAGAAAAACCACAAATTAAATACAAATCAAAAACAAAGATCATCTAAGAAAATACAATTATGAATCTATAGAAAATTTTCTCGCCATAATCCAGCCTTTAGTAGGAAATGAGATTTACAGCATCACAAATGTTGCAATGAGGAGCCACCCAAGCATGATGAAATGCATAATTGACGCTCTGAGTCATCCAGGAGCTGGGAAGTAAAACATATTTCACTAATTATTCATCTTGGAGGCAGAGCAGCAGAGACGCAGTTATTCCTTTTTGAGTGTTACATGAAGGGAAACAATAAAGCTTTACAAATTCAGTTTAAATGAAGTCAATGTTCGGTGCACACTCAATCGAGCAGCACAGTTATGAATACCACATAAAATATTGCTGGTCCAAGTGTCTATTCTTATGTCCCACCAATTAGATGTTGTTGCTTTGAATTTTTAAATGGGAACCCATCAAATATTTAAACACAACAATGTCACACATTTTAATTTCTCCCAACATTATCCCGGATGTGACCGCATTTTTACATCACAAATTTCACAGTGAGGACAGAAAGACCTGGTGCTTGTACAGTTTCACACTTACACCATGAAAAGTACAAGTGAACTTTGAAGTAAACCCAAAATACATGTGACCTCATGCACCGGATAAGCTCTCAGTAAGTGCCTGAAATCTCTGGAGAAGAGCCTTTTAATCTTGAACAGGATCTCAAAATGTCCATGGGGCAATAAAGAGGAGGTTTTAACGTAATGGGGAGGTGTATCTTTTTAACAAAGCAGTCTTGATGAGTCAGCAGCTAATGACATTCAGCGTTAAAAACAGGCATCCAGAAAATTTTAAGAATGTTTTTTACAACAAAAGGCTTCAAAAAGATGCAAGGATTAACCATCTAGGCCTATATGACTGTGTGATAAAGTTACATGATATAAGAGGAGTGGTCCAGTGTTTTTAATTTGTGTAGATATTAAAAAGCTGTTTTTAGAAAGACTCAAATGTGGCGCCAATAGTCTTGATCCAAAACTGTTGTCTTCATTTAGAAAAAGGGTTGTGACCAGGAGGTGATAGAAAATTCAGAGGCACAGAAGACGAAAACAAGGGGTCAGAAAAGGGTCCAAACACTGGGCACAAGTTTTAATGACAGTGCTGGATTTAACCAGGACAGTGTAAGTTGGACCAGGCGAGTGAGGAGTGGACATACTGGGACTATAAAGGAATGGGGAAGGGGTCAGGTGATCACACAGGAGATCAAGAACTTCAACAACATTTACTGTTTATTTAGAAGGGTTGAATTTCAGGGCCCATAACAAAGAAGCTGAAGTGGATATGAAACTAACAGGGTCTCCAGCAGTTCACTCTTCTCTCTGCTGCTCCAGATGCTGGTTGGGAGTGTGTATCAGGGTCAGTTGGCGCTCGTGGAGCTTCACCGCTTCCTTTATCTCCTCCAGTCTCTCCCTGTAAGCCAGCTGAGGCCCTCTAGCCTCAAGAAAGTGTTTATGAATCAACATTTTCATGGTAAACACTGGAACATTTTCCACCCAGGAACAAAAAAAAAACACTTTATTTGTCAACTCCAGACCCAGTGCCATGAAAAATACTCTTAAACCGGCTTTTTGCTGTTTGGCAGATTTTTCAGAAAAAGTCAAAAGTAAAACTCTCCTGCTTTCTATATCTAATCAAAGTGTGAACTCAAAACTTTTCCTCTGCAAGAATTAGCACAACTCTCATGCATGGATATATTTTCATGCCTATATAAATCCTACTTTTGAAATTGCTCTTCAGATGCGTCTTGACTGACATAATGATATTCAAGCATGAATTTTTAATCAAAGACCACGAGATGCCTGCAGTGCTCTGCAGAATGACAATTAAAATGCACACAAATCATCCTCGTCGGGCTCTTCAGGATAATCTTGTGAATCTTGGGTAAACACTTTTTACAGTCCTGAAGTGCAGGGTGGATGTAGTCTGCTTGGATAAGCTTCACCTTGTCTTTGAGTCCCTGAAGAGCAGAGCTGTCTGTCAATCTGGCTGTGGTTTTGTCCTCTGCTCTCATTGACTTTGGTTTTGCAGGAAGACTCCCAGTGATGTTCCTGCTTTGACCTCACAGTTTAACGTTCAAAAACACACAAAGACTCTCCGCTACTCTCAGCACCAGCTTCTCAGTGATGGACTCTGACTGAATACATGTAATTGGGAGTACTTGACTCCTCTTTATCTTAGCTGACAGTCTTTTCAGTCACGACTGCTCAGTTTTTCTAATAACTCTTTATATAAAGTTTCAAATTTGGTAATTTTGATCTGAGTTACAACATGAGAGATCAACTTGAGGGGACTGTGAGGACTTTCTAAATGGTGTTGAAAAAGTTTCATCTCTAGATATATGCCTGATCCACAACTTGAAACGATATTATCAGTGCCAATATAGATTATTTCTGAATTCTGTTTTTTGAACATCAGTGCTTCATAACTGTTGATAAATAAGTTACCTTGTCTGGTGTATTCGGAATAAAGTTGTCCTGCACAAAGACAAGGTGAAATAAAGATCCGTTCTCCATTCTTTTTGCAGAACAAACACAGGTCTTGCCATGTCATCACGACAGTTTGTGCAAGTTCTCTGGTGAGCAGCTGCAATCCACTTCAAACAGAAAGTCCTCACAGTCCCTTTAAAACGCTGAAAGCAATGTTCCTCTGATGACCCATTTAACCTTTGTCATACAATCAGAATGTGTTTATGCACAACAAGAATCATAAATTAGTTGTTTTTCTCAATACATTTTATTTCTCAAACAACTGCCTTTTTTAAATAAAGAATACTCTTGACTTGGTTAATAGTATGTCATTTTATCAATCCCTCCTTTTTGCAGCCTTTTTATTTTCTTCATTTTATTAAGCAAACAATAAACTATGTTCATCTCCTGCAAAAGTCATGAGATCAAAGTGTGAGATTCTGTTGTGCATTGTTCCAAAGTCTTTGCACAGCTTCTTTTCACTAGAAAACCGACATAAAATGTTTCATATTCTGAAATTAGGATTAAAAACTCTTATTGAAATAAATAAATATTTCAAAAAGGAATTATAATATAAACAATGTGCTAACTGCTACACCATTGTGGACATATTTGACCTTGGTTGCCATAATTTAGATCTTTTTTTTTTGTATGTCAATGTACCAAAAGTGCCCCACATTTTTCAAACAGCAGCTTTGAGGGTGAAACAGTCAAGGCTGAGAGCTGCCGTCTGCAGAAAAAAAAAAAAGGCTTGCAGTGCCTCGACTTTCTACTTCAACCACATTCAGCTAATGCTGGCCTTCTGTTTTCTTCTAAGTGGTTGAATATTCATAAGATGCTTTTTCCTAATTCTCAGTCTGCCTGATGTTTCCTCACCCTTGAGTGAGCACTCCTCTGGGACCGTAAATGCAGCTGTGAGGAGAAAGTCTGGCTCCAAAGCATCAGCAGACAAGGCCCAGACCTCGGAGAGTATTTTCAGTTCAACATCTCGGTGAAACGACAAAAACAACCCGGGGGTGCATAAAAGCCACTGTTGTTGTCTACTTTGGTTGTGTCGAAATGTTCACATAACAATCTTTCTTTAGGTTTTAACTCTGTGTATAAAGTAACAGGACTGGGTATGCAGGTGGGACTCCACAAGGACAGATCCTAGCAGGTCAGATCCTTACAGAGCACTGGCTCACATCTTACTGCTTCTTTAAGGGGTCTAAATATAAATATCACAAAACATGATAGCCTTTACAACAGAAATAAACCTGTTTGCAGCCTGGCAAAAAAACATTGTTTGACTTAGTAGCTCATTTCTAAATTGGCATGGCTAACTAGACTGATGGAAGGACACACTTTAAGGTGGACACACACTCCACAATAATTTGACTGATTTTTGACCCGATTGCTCCCTACAATCAAAGCCAGTAAAGACCTGTTTGCCAGGTGTTTGCAAATGACACTGTGTTCGACTCTCTTGTAGTGTGGGGTGTGTTTAGAACAATTTTGTCCGGTTGGATCCACTCGGAAGATCTCAGAATGAGAGATTGTAGATAATGAACATGTTGAATATCTGTGATTAGAAATCGTGTGGTTTTCTCTGAGAGGAGCCAATCACTCAGTGTGTAATGTGACTTGACACATAACAGGGGCCAATCAAGAGGCAAGCTGACTCAACTGACTGACAAAAACATGACAAAACAGGAACTAAAACCAAACAAAACACATGGAGCCAGTGATAATTAAAGTTTCAAGGCCACAGGGGGCGCCAAATCCAAGGTAAATCAAACCAAAAGTTCCTTTTAAGGACTTTAATCAGTAATTTAGCGAATAAGAATATTCCTGTTAAGCATCCATAGTTTATATGTTTGTCAGAAACTCTTCAATAGCACTAGTTTTCTAGTCATATGTGCAATTATACTCAGATGCACTGCAGCTACTTGTCCTCGAAGACACTGTCACTTCGTTGACAGGAGGTATGAGTGTTTCAATTTAGAATTTAATGATAAAGACAAATATTTCCATTCCCTTTTAATTCTTTGTACCACCTGTGATTCCATGACTGAGACCTGTAGTAGATTTTATTTGGACATTCATTTTAAACCAGAATTAAAGGAGTGTTCTGTCTTTCCTGCTTTGAGTTTATCTTTCCACAAACCATGCTTTTCAATAAATGATTTAAGGAGGGGACGTAGTTTGCTTTTAGGGACTATTCCCTCCTCCCACTTTTATCTAACTACCTCTAAAGTGCATTTCACTGCCTGTACTGGTTTCCCTGAAGCAACAACAGCCTCTGAACACAAAGTCAGGCTGCTGCTGCTTCTGACAGATGAAATATTCAGCATCCATCCACACCTCTGACAGAGGAAGAGAGAGAGAGAGGAAGAGAGGGAGTTGAGGACTTAAACTCCTTCCTCTCTTCCCACATCTCTCATCCTGCTCTGCAATACACACTCTCACTGTCTGTTGCTAAGCAACTGTAAAATAAAGCGGTGGGCTCTGAAGTCAAAGAGAGAGAGAGGGAGAGGGGCGGAGAGGAGAGAAGAAGAGTTCACAAGTACTGCAATCCACTACTGTTTGTTTGGCTCTGTGCATGATCCCACCACAGCTCTCTCCGTGTACCATCTGTGGATCCGCGAGGACTTGTGACTTCTGGTTCCCGCTGGCTGAACCAATCATAGTCGGCCAGGGGGGCGGGGCCCAGCGGTTCCCTTGGTTACCTGTGTGATTGACGTTCAGCCTCCTGCAGCGGAGCGCGCGGCTGTGTATCGTGGATGCTCCTGCTTCTCTCCCCCCTCCCCTCCTTCTTTTCGCTCCATCCTCCTCGGGAGACCGTGTGGAGAAATCTGGAAGAGAGGAGAGAGACGGAGAGAGAAGACAAAGAGCAAAGAGGAGGAATGCTGATGATTTAAAGTCCCTCTCTCTCTCTCGTCTTTTTTTTTTTACTGGAGGGATGAAAGCTGGAGTGCGTGAAGACGCTGGCTGAAGGGGAGAGGAAAGGAAGGATTCCTGAAGAAGGGGGATTTGTGAGGTAAGAGGACCCTCCACTCCACTTTTCTCTGTGTGTTCACCAGTCACCTGTGAATTATGTGATGGCAGGTAACAGGAGGTGTGTGTGAGCTGTATGTTATAAATATGACTGTGTGGGAGACAGAGAGAGAAAGACAGATCCTCTGCATGCTGCGTGGTGGAACAGTATGAAACCAGTGGATGCCTGTTTTACAGTATCACTTATGCAAAGGCTTTCGCTGACTCAAGAGCTGCTGCTCTATATGGGACTATAGGAGCCAGAGTGATTGAAATGTCACCCCTCATATGAGCAGTATCAGTCCTTTCAGGGCTACAGTTAAAGCTGAGGCCGGGATTTCGAGGCTGGTCTACTGTATCTGCATAAGAGGAGGAGTATTAATTACATAACGCTCCATCTATACTTGTGTATCAGGGCTGTGCAGCATCGTACTGTCCCACTAGTCCAGAAAATCTTCACTGCTACAATCATTTCACAGACACTGAGGCTGTCTACAGTGATGGGACAGTCCAGAGCTGCACTTTTTTTAAGGGACTCTGTCTGTGTGTCTTTGTGGGACGTTCAGCATGTCACTACAGTGGACAGATGTGTGAGTTAACAAGTGGACAGCTGGAAAAATCTCCACCATGCATATTCAAATCAAATTTATCTCCTTGTACATGCACTTTTCTCCCCATAACTCCCCATAAAATCATCCATTAGTCACCTCAGGTCAGGCCACAGCCACCTCCTTCTGTGTCCTCAGTACTTTGCACTCCTGCAGATCCTCCTCTGTGTGACCACCTGAGGATGCCTCAGACACTTTTGGGCTGCTTTGATCAGGTGTGAAAACTATAATGCTTTTTATGTTTGTTTTTCGGGGACTGTTCTTTGTCCCCTTGTTGTCTTTTTGGAGTTAGTTAAAAATGAGAAAAGTTTATGACAAAGGTGTAATAGGGACAGAGTCTGTATAGAATGTTGCCAACTTAAAGCTCTGCAACAGAAGTTTTAGCTCTGCAACATGAGAATGAAAATGCAAAGCAACAACAAAAAAGGAATTGCTTTTGCATCAAACAAAACAAAACAAAAATTAAAACATAGTTCACCTATTTAAAGGGACTGCAAAGACTTTCTGTGGAAACTGTCGTGATGACATGACTCCAAACAAGGCATGTATTTGTTTTGAAAAATGAATGGAGAGCAGATCTTCTTTTTAAGATTTTTATTTTAAGACAACTTTTAACAGATACAAAGAGACAAGGTAATATATTTATTAACAGTTATGTAGCACTATTGTTTGAAACACGACAACAAGCAAAATTTGTAAGTTTGTACGATAGTTTAGTAGCCGGCTACATTTAGCGCTACTCACAGTCCGGTGCTCTGACGTATCTGTAATGTTAGTGAATCCTGGTTATGTCCTGCCAGTGCTCCTCTACCAAGCAAAGCAAACGTATCCTCTCTTTGTATTTTGTTGATAGACTTATAAATTTGAACAGAGCTCTACAGTACAACTGCTGCATGTGAGTTAGAATGGACATTATCACAAACAGCTTAGCTCATGTTTTAGCCTTTAGCCTGTGCTCTATCACTCTCATGTTTAGCTTTCCTCTGCTTTACTGTCAGACAGCCAAGCTCCAGTGTCCACTCTTATACTAAATAAATCCAAGGAATGGTTTTCAGCAGAGGAAAACACAGCTCTCTCTTTTCACTGTTAAACTTCCTCAGCCAGCGTGATGATGTCATAGAGACTTCGACCTTAATGTATATCAATCTAGTTCAGCTCAACCTGATTGAGAAGCTGAGACATCGTTTAGAAATAACCCATTTGGCACTGATAATATCATATGAAGTTATAAAGTACGATCAGGCATAGATCTTTCCAGTCCCTTTATATGAATCATAGTGCTCCCCAGTCAGAGAAAAATCTCACCAGTTTCACTTAAAAATCAGAATAGGGGTTGTTGATCTAGTTAAGGCTTCCTAGGTCCGTGTCAAGGTGTCCTTGACCAAAACTCTGAACCCAGATTGCCCCACATAGACTGACCACTGCTGTGCCTAGAAGCTCTTTTGTGTGAAAAAAAAGTGTGAAATTAAAAAAAAACCCACTCTGGAACAGGACTTGCAAAGAGCCTTGTCTGTTGAGTTGAGAAATAGTTAATGAAGAGCTGAGAGGTGAATTTTGTCAGCTGTCCTTGATGACACAAATTACACCATTTATAAGACAAAAAATCTATGGATGAAATTACATTGCACAAAAGGGATGGAATCTTGTGTTTAATGGTTCATTTCTTTACTGAAACAATGCATCTTGTCAAGAAATCCGGAAGTCTTTTCATTCCCCCTTTAAAGTGAGCCAGATTTGTCAGGAACAAGCATTTCTGAGATGAGCAGCAGAGCTGAGTATGTGAGTCGTGACCATGGAAATTTGCCAAATCCTCTCTGCCAATGCCAAACAGCTCATTCTGCCAATGACTCTTGTTCTGAAAAAAAAGTTCAGTACATGTTATCTTCTATAAATTGAATACACAGTCAGGCATAAATGTAAAATATTTCGACTTGCTTGACCTCAAACCTTATTATCATTAATGAATTAATCAGAAATTTGATATTTTTCATCGATTAAGTCAAACAAAAGCCAAGTTGAGGGTTTAGTCAGAACATATAAGCCTTATTTCTTTTTTTAATGTACACACAGGGAGAGATTCTGGAGACTACTTTGATCCTAAAGTCAGTACATGGATCATTTTGGTATCTGACTCACTCTGTGAACAAAACTACGCTCCATCTTGTCAACAGGAAGACAACTTATATGGAAACCTGACCTGTTTTAAATCTGTCATAGGTAACATGAAGCGATTTAGTGAGTCGTCCAAGCCAAATATTTTTATGTAGTGCAGGTTCGATCTCAGCCCACACAGTGAATTCAGATCCTCACTGCAGATATATATCCCCAGTATAAATCTCTCTGCTCAGATGGAGGCTGCAGGCTTCCTCTTTTCTATCAGTGAGAGTTAATCAGATATTCCACAGCGTTACAGTAGCTACAGTTGGAGGTGTTGGGGTCTCTGGAGCTACTGCCTGTCTGCCTGCCTGCGTAGGAGGAAACATCTCATCTTCACAGCTCCGTCTACTGCAGATAGAGAGCTCTGCGATTCCTCTCTGCTTCATTAGACTGTATGCAGAGCAGTGGCAGGGACAGTGACAGAGCGATAAAGAGCCAGATTTGAGCCCACAACATCACAAGTACATGATATTCACCTTATCCCACGGATTCGCTGGGATGTCCCGCAGCAACAGAGCCAAGTTTATAACAACATTAGCAGTCCTGTGATTTCAGCCTGGGCCCCGTTTAGACTGAGAGCCCTGCTGCACAGAGCCTGGCTGCTACACATTCAGAGTTTGAGGCCCAAAAATTCAGGTATTGTGGGCTTTGATTCTGGAGGCCATCTTCGTCTTTACAACCCAAAACAACAATTTTTAATGCCAGACTGGAGACGATGACTTGAATTTAAGTGACTAGGGCAGGGCAATTAATTGCAAATTATATTGAAATGCAATATTCTAATTGAGGACAGTGCAATATTTATTTAACCTGAAATGTGTCAGAATACCAGATTTTTTTTCTCTTTTGTAGTAGTTTTTTTATGCTCTACACCGGTGTTACTCAACCTTGCTCAACCAAAGAGCAAAACTGTTAAAAACTACTTTTGCAAGAGAAACAATTTAGGTAGTGACAAGTGGCTACTTAGGTGTAGCAATAAAAATAAATTTAAGGTGGCAAAAATGGGCGAAAATTGGAATAAAAGTTGGAAAATGGCCAGAAGGTAGCAAAACTTTACAGATGTCTGACATCTCTTTTTGAAACATCCCTTTTTATTGATTTTATCTTATATTCTAATTTTCAAAGACACTGAATTCTGGGCTGTCATTATCTGCAGGCCATAATCATCAAAATTCCAAGAAAAAAAGGCAATAAAGTAATTCATTTTATGCAAAATGAAATGAGTGATAATGATGAGTATCAAAAATATTTCACTTATTCATGTTATTCAATGTTTTTGTTTTAGATGTACCTGTACATGCAAACAGAGTTTCTTTGGTGGATTTTTTTTTTTTTTTTTTGCAAAATCCTACTTTTTTCTTTTGTGTATGTGTTTTTCTGTTTCAAAATGAGAATTATTTGAAAAATGTATAATCCCTTAAAAAAGCAATTGATATCAATAACACATAAGATCGGGAACCCAAAAATAATTGCACAATGAATCGCAATTGCAATATATAGAAAAGTAATCAGTTAGATGATTTTTGCAAATTGTTCAGCCCGGAATTCACACACAAATCTCTGCTATTTTATAGTTACTGTTTTTCAATTCTTCTGTTATGCCAACATGTCAATAACATGTATGTATCTATGATAGGGAGGTGTTTGGTAGTACAGCTTTGAATCTGCAGAACTGACTGAATCACAGGAGGTGTGATGGATGACGCTGACACAGTGTTTGCTCAGGAGAGGTGCATCTTGGGGAGTTGTTTGTGCATCATTTATACACCTACACATGTATAAACTGTTGAACAAGACATCTAGAATTTTATATGTGATCCCATGACGCAGCTGATAAAGAGCTCTAAAAGGAGAAAATGAGGAGCTTGAGAAATTGAACAAATGTCTGATTAAAGATGCTTTTCCACACGTTGGTTAGATGTCGTTAGGATCCCCCTGGGCCTCATGTGGATGATTCTGATTTTCAGCCTGGCTGTTGTCCCAGTCTGTGTGTTTATGTTTCTGTCAGGATGATTACCCTGTCTGGTTTCAAGGTTATGAAGTCTTTCTGGGGGCAGTTTGGCCATGATGACACTCTTGTGGCCCCTAACTGGAACACACCCCTGCACCTCTGTGGGGTCTCTGTTTAAACGTCCAACAAACTAATGCAGTTTCTGAGAAAGACATTCACAACCCAGCATGGAGAATGCATCTATCTTTGTTGCTTGGCAACATTTTTGGCAACTTTTGGTCATTGATAGTGATGGTGGAACTTCAGTTTTTTGATCGTTTTCTTTACAGATGACATGCTGACCTGTATTGATGATAATCATAGTTTATCCATTTTAAACTTATCCTATGATTTTCTCTGTCAGATTGAAGCTTTAATGTTCAGGATTTTAGCACTGGTATTTATCTTGCTAGCACCTATAAATATCTGTAGGAAAGGGGGAAAGTGATGTCAATGTGTTTATGCAACATTTTAATTATAACAAACTAGTAGTAATTATATTATAGAAAGGTTTGAAACACTGCCGCACTCATGTCGCTTCACTGTCACCAGTCAGTCAAAATTGAAAAGGTGAAGGACTTGAAACATCAAATTTATCAGCAATTTTTAACCTCATACCAGGGAAAAGCTTATTGAGGAATACAATTTTTTTTGCAAAAGCGACCTGGTCAAGAGGCGGCAGATTTTTTCAGGAGTCAAACACAACAACTCAAACATTCACACTTACTGTTGTACATACAGTTCTTTGGACCTGAGAATTTCAACAAAGCTGTCAAACAGGATCAGGTCTGATTTCCATGAAGCTAGCAGGGAGTTACATGCAGAGGGAGCAGCAAATTGAAATGCTTTTTCCCCAGTTCTGTGAGGACACGAGAGATGTTCAAAGTAAGAAAGTCATTGGATAGTAGGCTGTAATTTCCATGGTCCACCAATGAGGGGATCTTCTCACAGAAAGATTACACAGCTTATTTTGTACAAAGTACAATGATGGATCTGATTTTTGCATCCAATGACCATAAAGAGGAGAAAATTTTCACACCTGGTTTTCAAGGGTACAATGTTGAGGTCTTAAGCTGCTGCTACTGCTATGACACAATTTCTATAATTCGTTTCAAAGTTTTTTGGTGAAAATTCTCACTGAATGATCTACGCAACATAGAAACAGTAAGTGCTAGTGAGAGGCGCTCTGAAAATGAAGCTGTGCTCACTGCTTTTCGTGGACAGAGGCTCTAACACTATCTAATAAGAACTTATAAGTTATTTCTCTCACTGAGAGAGGCACAGGGGCAGACATTTTTCTTCAATTTTTGATGGTAAGATCTCTTCTCATGACTGTGACGAGATTAAAGAAGCCACAGTGTGTGCCTCCATCACCATCTTATGATGCAGATCAAACAAATGTGTAGATGTGAGCAGATTAATAGCCCTCGGTTTTGGTAATGGACACTTCTGATAAACTGAAACAACATTAAATTAAAACAGGTCTAGTTACAATCAAGACATCCTGACCTACAAGCACAGACTGTTTTTGTTTTTTATTTTTTACTTTTTTTTCTTTCATGACCTTACCATCAAATATTTGTGTGGTCTGGTTTCAAGACTCTGTTCATGTGTGCACATGCGTGTGTATCTGCGTGCTAGTTGTCTGTATAGTTACTGTATGGTTGCATCATTCCCAGCAGGCTTCTGAAATGCTGAGAAATAGGCAGAAAGGGGGAAAAGAGCCAGACAAAGGGTAGAAAGACACATGATGGAGAAACAGCGGGCAGGTTTCCACTGATTTTTTGTCGCACCTTAATGGCAACATTTAAAGAGATTTTATTCAGCTGTCAAAAGAAAAGACATGATGAAACATTTCAACTGACTTGGAAAGAGTGACTCACTCAATGTGAAGCTCTGAATGTTTCCTTTTTTGATCAACATGAAGGCGTTTTAATCTGTGATCCACGAACAGCAGCTCCTGATCGATGCCTCTGACTGTCCTGCACCTCCAGATAACCAAATCAATGTTTGTGTTCAGAGAAAGAAATCAGTACATTCATCAGAGTGAGGATGTCACTCGCCCTGAGTGTTAGGACACTACACAGAATAAAAGACATTTTCAAGACGCACAATGAAAAACAGAGAATCATTTAATTTTTTGTCCTGTTTTATGAGATAGTTGCCATAAAATTCTGGATATTAGTTCCACCAGTTTATAAGATGTGGACAGCAATCTTGAGGGGAAAAGGTTCAAACTGTTTCTTGCATGAAGACTTCTGTCAACAGAGTAGTATGATTCAGATGGACCCACCACCACCATGGTTAAATGATCTACATGACGTCACCAGTCGACTTTTCTGGAGCAAAGTTCTGAAGCCTAATGTTAGTGGTCGCCTTATTGGGAATGCTGAGTCAACCAAACTTTCAGTCAGCACAGAAGAGGTAATGAGGTGGTGTTGGCCTTTAGCTTCCTCGCTAACAGCTATAGTTTAACCTCCTGTCAGGCAAGTCAATATAACCCATAATGATGCAAAGTTCCAGCATTAATTTCTTTAAAAATAATGACTTGTACCTGTTTGTTCAGCCCCAGTCAGTGTAGAAATAGGCTATCTAGACGAAAATAATTGAACCAGGCTGTAAACGTGTTTATTTTGGGCCTAAACTTGACATTCTGAATAGGTGTATACAATAGACACAATAAGTTGTGACACCCAGTTGTTTCTGAGACAAGGATTTGAAGCTAATTGTTGACAGACACCAAACTGGTAATGCTGGACTCATGAGACAAACTTTTAATTTTAACAACTTTGAAAATAATAAATTATCAAAAATGAAACCACATGTAGCCAGTACATTTACATGCAGCTTAAGATATCGGTCTGAGCTTAGTCAGCATGAGATAGGACCCTTCGATTGCATGTAAACAGCTCCAATTAGACAAAGCACAGCTCGATTGACTCTCATAGATAATGCTATTGCTATCAGACTGATACACAGCTTTCAAAAGGACACAGCACTGTCTATTTGAGAGGAGTGAGATGTTTTTGGCCAGAAGTCTGATTCTCTTTTCTGCATGTATCTGCTCTTTGAAAAGTTACAGAATTTAGCAAACAGTTGATTTTCTATACATTTTTTAAAAGGACATGAGAGTCAAGGTGATGTTGACAAACTTATCTTGTCTTTTCTGCTCTGTTAACATGTTGTTGACGTCACTCTCAAAACATTCAGGTACTCTGGGAAACTTGAGAATCTGACAATTTCGCCATTTTTATCAGGCTTTGGATTAAACAAATGGTAAATGCTGAAATATAAATATTTGAGACTTAGAAGTGGACCATGAGTTGGAAAAGATTGAGAACCACTGTGGTAGAGAAATGAGACCAAACTATTATATGACTTGTCTTCAAACAAAACTGTAAACATTTTTACTTTTGTAAACCCTCTTTGTTTGTATGTGGTTTCTGGTGCTCCTGCAATCAGCCTCAAGTGGACATTTGAAGAACGGCAGTTTCTAGCACCTCTGTATTGGCTTCATATTTCATGACGAGAGGTGTCTACTTGTTAGTGATGTGGAACGATTACAGGATTGAAAAGAGACTCAGAGCTGCCACAAAGATACCTCAGACAATCACAAAGACCAAAAAGGAGCATGAAGAAACTCTTTGTTCCCTTCACTTTATGTCCGTCTTCTGGTGAATGGCCAGTAAAGTGCTCACTTAATTCACTGACCAAGATGTGATTTACTTTTTGCTTTGCCTTGCAACAGCAATGAAATTGCAGCAGCTGTGAAAAAAAAGAAATGATAAGTTTTTGGCCTTGCAGTGTCTTTGTTATTTAAAATCCACTGTCACAACAACAAACGATCAGAAGTCCACCCACGGACAGCCTTTTCAGTTTGATTTGGGGAAAAATCAGAGCAATCACAGCAGGTGAACTGAAAAAGCTGTTTGTCTTTTACTGCCCTTGAAATCCCATCTGAGTGAATGGAAAAGTGTCAGAAATTTAATCATTATTTTCATTTGAGGGATGCAAAGGGATAATTTATAGTGAGCAGGTGGTGATGCAAGTTTAAAACCAAACAAGGGGAGCAGGACCTTCAGAAAGCAAAGCGTTATTCTGAACATTTTGACTCAGTACAATGAAAACACACTCTCCTTTTCTCTCTTCTCCTCTTCTCTGTTCTTCCTCCCCTCAACCCTGTCTCTCTTGTGTACTCCTCTTTTTCTGTCCTGTCCTTTCCTCATCCCTCTTGTCCCATTCTTACTTTTTTTCTTCCTCTTTACCCCACCTCCCTTGTTTCCTCCTTTTGCCCCCTCTCTCCTCTCCTCCTTTCTTTTCCTCATATCTCTTCCCATTTCTTCTCCTCTATGATTAGCTGCAGCTCTGTACGTTACCATAGCACCCGAGAGAGAGAGAGAGAGA